>VXAU01004742.1:491954-519261 GCA_013399695.1 Formicarius rufipectus | reverse complement strand
AAGAAATTAAAACTCATTCAGTTGGAAAACCTGATTAATACTTTCACTGATTTAGAAGTGAAGAATAATACACTCAAAAAGAAATGGGGTGAATTTGGAGATTCTTACCACCAAAATAAGAACAAGGGGACATATGAATTCTCAACAGCTACAGTAATCCTAGGCTATTAACAATGTGTGAAACTGAATTTGCTTGAATTTAAATTAGCTTAATGTGTTGCCAAAAATAGTTATAAATTTGAATAAGCAACTGTGTTATAATTATCAGATTCATTTTTCTTAGTGCAGGAAAGAAAGTCTTTGTGTCAGTGGGAATGATCTCTATTGGACAAACTTTACCAAATACCTTTATTCTACTGAAAACTGAGACAAAAATACTTATTTATTTGAGGGCAATTCCCTGGTCACTTTGAATCTCCCACATATCCCCATTGAATATTGACTCAACTTTTGTTCTTCTTGCTCTTCCCCTCTTTATACAGCTGAAGTAATTTTTACTTGTTAAGACATCCTTTGCAAGATTTAATATTCCTCTTATAGAATTTTCATTGATGATCTCTATTTTTGCAGTCCTTAGAGACTTCCTATTTATTCTTCCTCTCTTACTGAATTTTTCTGAGTAGGTATTTCCTCAATATATCAGTATTCTTCTGCCTTACTAGGAGTAAAAATGACAGATCTTTGAAGGTCAATATCAATAATTTCTAAATTTCCTAATATCAAGATTTGTCCAAATAAAGAGATTACTTTTCTACTACTTAGCATGCTTCTTTTTAGTTAATCAACTCAAAATCCAAATTCAGTTTTCATAGCATCTTCCTTACTTTTCAGAAATCACATTTGTGTCACTGCTTCTTGTTAGTAAGAGAATGAGAATCTAATGAAGAAATGTTTGGTTCTTACTTCCAGCAGTCGTAAAGTGGAAGCATTCATCCTCAAAACCCTCTAAGGAAATGCAGGATTTCCCCTGAAGACATGATAGCAAGAGTGTTTATTTCAAATGCATTTGGCCATATCCAGGTCTATCTAAGGGTAACTTTAGCTTTAGATTTTAGTCATATTCCTTGCATATATTTTATTATGGTAACTCTCTTCAGGTATTTATATTCACATAAATATAGGATAAAATAAAGAAAGATGACATTACTTTGCAGTTATTGATTTTTTTACTTCTATAAACCAATGACCTGAAAACTTTAATCAATATGTGTAAGTACAAGGTGGTCTGTGCTATGTGTCAAAGTGACAAAGTAATTAATATCTCTAATAATATTCTAATGTGTTTCTCTACTTGTCTATAAAGCACTGAAATGGAGTACTTAGTCTTTATAATGTTATCAGACTGATTCCTTTTTTTGCAAAAAAATTGAGTTATCTCTCCTTCATTTATCAAACAGGACAATGGACAAACAAATGTAAAGTTAATATTATGTAAAGGATTTACTTTATCTGATAAGTTTTTATGTGGAAAATAGCAGTGAGCATGAAATTCGTGCAGCAGAATACAGATCCCAAATTCTTTTTTCTGAATGAAGAGCAAGTTCAAATACCTGAAACTGAATATTTAGTACAACCTTTGTCTCTAGATCTCTTTATGGCATGAAAACATACATTTGCCTCTTCAAGAAATCATGATATTTAATTTTCTTGAAAAGCATTGATTCTGAGACTTCACAAGACCCATGGCCCAGGTAATTAGCAGCAACAGGATTAATCCAAGAGAAGCTTACTCTGTTTGTCACAAACACAGGAATAAATAAAATTATTAAGCTGTAAATGTATACTAATAAAAGTCTCATAAATTCACATTTTTAACTTTCTCTACATCTGAGATTAAAGGTCTCATTGAGCCTCAATGTACACACTGTGCCACACAACAAGTATCCATTTTGTTTTACTGAATGTGTTTCCCTAAAAATATTTGCTGTGTTGTTGATAAACTTTTTCAGAAGAACAACAAAATTTCTAATATTACCAATTTCCTCAGCTTGAAAAATAGCCTTTCAATTTATAATTTGGACAATATATTTTCAATGTCAATATCCCAGAAACACCAATATTTTTGCTTTTAATGGTATTTTTCACCCAAATGGTCACTTGCTAACACAAGTCGGATAAATAATCAAACCTTGTCTGTCTATATCATCTTTGATAACACAGTTCCTTCTCTCAAGGCACTGTCTGTCTCTGTGTTTATAACTGGGCCCTGAATTTTTAGCACCTACTGAGTAGCCTCTTTAGGAACATGGCCCTTAAAATAATCACTCCTGGAAAACAAACAAAAAAAATGTGTCTGATGGGGTTTTTTATCTATATAATCATCACACCTATCTGTTTCTGGCATTACCAGCCACAAAAGCATTCAAATCTTCAGAGCTAAAGTTTTCTCATTTTTGGTAATTCTTTTACATAAAGCATTTGACCACTATTATTTTTCTACTAAATACATTAATTCTGTGTATTATTTTCTAAATGTAAATATATATTAAAATTGTATAAAGCAGTGTTAGATGGTGATGGATTTATTTAGAAACATCTTTTCTATGTCATATATTACTGGGGAAAAAAGTGCTACTGGGCATGAGCCCGTATGTCTGAATCCGGCCTGCAGAACTGTGCAGATTTCTCTATTACATGATGCTCAAAACAGTGATAGAAAATATTCCTCCAAAGCGAAATGGACAGGAAATATTGCTGCAGAAGTGCATGGACTGGAGCCAATACAGCACTGCTAATCCTCAGAGAAGACTCTGAATAGCAAATAGATACATAATTTTCTCTGACACTCACACAGACAAAACAAACACTTTGAACTCATACTGTTGAAACCTGGACATCCAATAGCTGAGCTACACAAGGCACTCAGTAAAATAAGTAATAAATGAACAAATAAGGGGATGGTATGGCTAGCTGACTGTGGAGCTGCCATCCTTGGTTGATGAATACAGACCATTTAGTATTTCCAAACAGAAGTGTCTGAAACTGAAATGAAGGAGAAATAGGTCCAAAGCCGAAGTCAACCAGGCAGCAGCATGCTCACTGATTGGTTTTGTCTCATCAGAAAGTCACCACGTT
Organism: Formicarius rufipectus; assembly: GCA_013399695.1. Lineage (NCBI taxonomy): Eukaryota > Metazoa > Chordata > Aves > Passeriformes > Formicariidae > Formicarius > Formicarius rufipectus. The sequence goes on along the minus strand of VXAU01004742.1, from coordinate 516,186 downwards.
TGCATGTCACTCCTAAACATTTTCAGTAATCATGTCCATATACAGATGAGTTCGGAATAGGATAGTTTTCTCGCTTTCTGTTATGTGTTACTATTTGTGAAAGAGAGGAACACATGTGACCTCTCTCTTGACCATAGTATTATTCTATCAGAAGCAATTACTATATCACTGTATTTTAAAAGGAACACCTATTTTTCCCTCTGAATCAGTTGGCCCAGAGGTCATTTATTCTTTGTCGCACTAATTATATCTGTATTTTCCATTTTTACTCCAGTAACTTTTTTGTTGTTGTTGTCTTTCAAGCTGGCCTTACATTCTGCTTCAGTGACATGTACACATTAGGGGCTGAGAAAGGTGGTTTAAAATACACTCTCTTACCAAAACTGGGGAAAACTGTTATTTTTAGGAATGAATCTGCATAGGCTAACATTTTTATTTTTAAGAAAGTACACATGTACGGCATCAGATTTGGGCATAATTTGACTTCATGTATGTTAGATAAAATGGCAGGCAAATCTTGTTCAAGTATTTTCCCACAGATTTTGTCTTTCAGCCTAAAGGAGAGAAAGATGCATTAGGTGTCACATTGAAAAAAGAATTTCAAACACAGAACATTATTTGACTGCTGGATAAAAAAACCAGATTTCAAGTGTTTCTGTATGCTCCAAAGAATGAGAATCTGTAATGGCTTGACCTTGGCCACCTGCCAGATGCCCACCCAGCTGCTCTTTCACTCCCCTTCCTGAACAAGAAAGTAGGAGAAAGTAAGATGGTGGGTCAAGGTGAAGATGAGGACATCACTTAGCAAGTTGCTGTCATGGAAAAATAGAGTCAACCTGTGGAAAATTAAATTAATTAATTTCCAATTAATTTTGAGTTGGATGATGAGAAACAGACATGAACAGACAAAACCTGAAAAACAGACAAGAACTAAAGTCCACTCTCTGCCCTTCCCCAGTTCAACTTCTTTCCCTCATCTCCAATTTCTCTACTTTCACTTTCCTGAGCAGCGCAGGGGGATGAGGAATGAGAAGCTGCAGTCAAACCATAACAGCTTCTCTGTCACTCCTTCCACCTCACACTTTTCCCTCACTCCAGTGCAGGACATTCCCATGGAGTGCAGTCCTTCATGCTCCAACATGGACTCCTCATGAACTGCAGTTCCTTCAGAGAACATTCATTTGCTGTGAAAAAAGGTAAAGAAAATGTGTCAGATATGGGGAAAGAATTAAAAGAAAATTAATTTTTTTAATAAAAACAAAGAGCAGTAAGTGATGAATTTGCTTACCTCATTGTATTTTGTATTTCAAAAATCACTGAACTATTCTATAAAGTTATTTCTCTAAGAATTCATTGCAAATTACTAAGGATAATTTTCAATCTTTTCTCTATGATTTTCCATTAACTGACTATATAAATAGCTACATATTTCTTCTCCTTTGCCTAATGTACTCTTTACTTATTTTAGTATCAATATGTTATAATGGTTTAAACTCTCTTTTATCATTTCTCAATAACATAGGATAACTTGAAGATAATATTGCATACACTGACCAAAAATATACAAAAGGGAAAACTGGAGTCTTCAGATTCAGTTATTACCTTTTATTATATCAGTGATCTCTCAGTTTTTAGCAACTTTATCACAAAATATTTTGTAACTTACTCATAGTCATTTTCAGTCTATTTAGAATGATCAGAGTAATTTCTAAATGCCACTTGCCATTAAATTCTTACAATGCAAGAGGTGACCTGAGATGCACATTGTATATACTCATGCTCTGTAAAGCTGCCATCTAGAAAGAATGTATACTATTAAATTTATATCAACGCCTTTGGTGTGTGGTTGCTTTTATGTTTTGCTTTGTTGCTTTTTGTTGGATTTTTTTTTTAAATTAGATAAGTTTAGGAAAAGCTCCAGTTGTCAAAAGCACCTCTCTTCAACAGGACATAGATAAAAAGGTATGCTTGCATCCTGTGTTCAATTTCATAAACTTAAGCCACCAGAGTAAATCAGGGAAACATCTTTGCTTTTTCACTTTTCCCAATAGTTTTTATGAATAGTCAGAGACACTATATAAATGTCAATTGCATCGAAGGCAAAAGGAAAATTTACCATGCATACCTCAAAGGAATTTAGGCGTGGATTTTCTGGGAACCTAACTGCCCAATCCTATTAAAATCACACTGCACATGAACAAGCAGTAAGCAGCAGCAAGAAAACACTGCCAGGGTTGGACTTCAGCTGCAAAGGAGTTTTAAGAACTGAAGCTAAGAAACCTTACATGCCAAGATCCCCTCTAATACTCTCCTTAAGCATTCATGTTTCCACAAGACCCAGAGAAAAGCCTAGACACCAGTTCAGGAGGTTCTTACCTCCCAGCATTTAATCATCTTCCCCATTTGATATCAGATGTATGCATCGTCTTTGAAACAGAGACCAAAACCTCAAATTGTTTTTCTTTCTTAAAACCCTGCTTAAAAACCATAGCAGTGGGCTGTGAAGCATTAAACCATTTTGTGTAAGGGAAACTCATCTTCTTTGGCAATTGCTCACACCTGGGAGCCATCATGCAAAAATGAAGGGTAGGAAAAAATGTTTCTTTGAGCTGAAGTTGGACACCAAAGTACATACTAAATGGATTGAGCCATGGGATTCAAAGTGGAGCTTGGTTATTTACCAACTCATTTACCTTGTCATTTCTAGGAATTTTTTTTTTTTTTAATGGAGAACATTGTGTTCAAATGCAGAGATAATGGCTCAGACTTCAACTACATCTGCAACTCCAAAGCAGATTTGAGAACTTTGAAGTAGGCAACTGTGAGCAGTCTGACTAAGTTTTGAGGTTGTCCTTCAGTGTAAACAATCTATACATAAGTCACAGTACACAGGAAATCACTATAGACTAATATGAGGTTAGACAAACAGGTAGTAAAAAGGTCAACATGAGGTCCTGCAGTCAGAGCTGGAATACTTAACTCATGTGAGCCTTGCTCCTGCCAGAAAGGATTTGTCATGCATATTCTTTTGAGGCAAAAGACAATTTTCTTCTCGTGGAAAGCTGTGAATCACTTGCTGTTAAGAAGAAAAGCAATGTATGAAGACAGTAAAAGAGAAGAAACAGATCTGTACTTTCATTACATTTGTAGAATCAATCATAAAAATAGCATAGATTGGAAACAACCTTGATAGATCACCCCATCATTTTGTGGTAAAGGAATCCTAGATGAGATTATCTAGCACACTGTCCAATTGCATCTTGAAAACTTTCTGTGACAGGGACTCCACCACATCCAGTGGGTCCAGTGGATGATTTTTTTCACTGTAAAAATTCCTTTCTTATGGCCAAATGAAACGTCCTCTAGTGCAGCTCTTATCTACAGCCCTTTGTCTTCATGCAGTTACTTGCGAAGGAAGAGCCTTTGTCATCTCTGTAGTAACCCTTAAAGAAGAGGAATACCGTGATGAGTATTCCTCTGATGAGTAGCCCTCCGATCAGCTTTGTGGACCTCCTTTGGACCCTCTTCAGTCTGTCTGCATCTTTTTTCACTTGTAGGGACCAAAACAGTACACAGCCTAGAAAGCATTATGTAAAACTAGTTTACACAGTAGACATTATTATAAACACTTTTCTTTTTTTGAATCCCTGTGTTGATGTGAACCTAAAGCCGTATCATCCTTGCTCACTTGATAAGGAATTTGGTGCTTTTATTTTGTGTTCTTTCACTGTAATAATTAGATTTGGAATCCATGTGGGATTATTGCATTTTACCTCTGTACTTTAAAGGTGCAATATTGGAAAATTACCAGACCATAAGAAAAGTTTGCTTCAGTTCAGTTTACTGAATGCACAAAAGCCTGAACTCCATGTTCCTCTTGAGCCTGCAAAAGGCTGCTGCAGCTTTCTCAAGATGTTCAGTACTTCCACCTATAGGGCTCGATTCCCTACGAAGAGTTGCATACGATAAAGAACTCCCTCTGCACACAACTGTTTCTTTTGCAAGAAAGGAAAAAATAGAATCATCCTTATAGGTGCCATGGTGTTGAAAAGAAAGATACTCTGCAGAAAATACAATCCAATAATAAAGATCAAGACAATGCCTTCAATTTTCTTCACTCCCTGCATCTTCATATCTCATTGTGATTATAAAGAACTCTTTGTCTTTTTTAAAGCCATGTGCTTGCTTCCAAGAACTCCTAGTATACATTTCTAAGATCAGGGAAACAGGAGAGTGGCTTTGAGTGTAGATTGTTATAAGAGTCTTTGTACTCTTCTGTTGAATATCCAGTTGATCTGCACACTGCAAAGTTATCCTGGAAGTGTTGAGGACTTAGCCCTAATTCATCTCTCTTGACTTAGGCAAGTAACCTGGGCCCAGAACTTCACCTTCATCACTTAAGAAACATAACTGATGTGCTTGAAAGGGTGACTTGGCCTGCCTAAGCTCTCTCTGTAGTCAAAAGGGAGTGAAACTTCAATTTTCTGAATCTTTTAGTCTTACTGAGTTGGAAAATAGAGATTAAGATGCTTAAACTTTATTCTATGTGCCTCAGGTAAGTACTTTAAGTAAGGAGTATTAACTCAAAGCTTTGGAGCAGAGCAGTGATAGAGGAGATCCTCACTAGTGGCCAGTGTCAGCTAACAGTCTCTGTTTCATAGAATACAATGCTTTTGCAGGCTTTCTCAGGCTTCTTGTGCTCTTAACATCTCTCCTAAAGAAAGCTCAGCTCCCAAGACTGAGTAATTGTCTTGGCCAAGCCCATATGAGGAGCCATAGAGGCATAATGCTGTGCTTGCCAGTGCTGTACTCTAGATAGTTCTTCTGGCTGTCTTCTCCTATCCTGCAAAGCAAATGTAATGGTAGTTGAGGTCGTTGAGGGCCGGTTGAATGTATTCTGAGGACTGTCAGTAAATGAACAATTTAGCTTGAATCCTTACTTCTGGACAATTTTCCATATACCAAACCTGAAAATTCTGCTATAGCTAGAACACTGCATGTTTCTCCCAATGTAAATGGCGGATAGTTCACAAAGCAAGTAGCTAAATGTTCTGTGAAATGTAACTGGAGCCAGAAGACAGAATGGAGGCAGAAGTTCATCATGCAGCTATGTCTTCATTTGGGCATTCCTCAAACTTATGATTTTTGTAAAACAACAAAAACCTTCACATGTAATATTTCTTGGTGTTTAGTGTAAGTTTTATTTTTATTTTTCCCTAGTTTATGTAAGTTTCTAGACATTAATTAAATTTGAGTCAATAGCATTATGTTTATATGAGAATCACAGAATCAGAGTAAATAAAGTCCCAAGAGGTCATCTAAAACATCTAGTTGCCCAAAGGCAAGATTAGCTATGACTAAACTACTCCTGACAGATTTTTGTCTCACCAGTTCTTGAAAATTTGCAGTGGCAGAAGTTTGCACGTTCTCCCTTGGCAATGTACATTAGTGCTCTGCTATGCCTATATTTGAATATATTTCTCCCAATTGCCAACCCATATCTTTCTTGATGTCATTTAAACCCATTTCTTCCTGTTCTATCTTCAAGAAATAAGTATAACAGTTTATTTCAATCAAAAATGTTTTGGTTCTGAAAATTATAGTTTTACTCTGTCAGAGTATTCTCCAAATTTATTAACAGCATGCCTGTTAATCTGTTCAGGCATGAGGCACTCTGCTTCTTCCCCACACATTACCAGCTAACTTTTCTCAAAAAATCTAATGAGTTTGATCTGATATAATTTCTTCTTGACAAATCTGTGTTGGTTGTAATTTCCTATCTTTTTCTTTTGAGTCTTAAATATAGATTTTTGTTTGTTTGTTTTGCTGTTGGTAATTTTAAAAAATATAATTATTTTTATATCCAGTCTATATTTAATGATATCTATTCTATATTTATCTATATGTTACTGGAAACTCTGAAAGTCTTATCTATATTTTTCTGGGCTGTGCTTTCTCCTGCCTCTGCTTTTACAGACCAATACTCTTTGCCTTTTTGGAGTCTCCTGAAAATATACCTGTTCTCCACATGTTCTCATAATAAAATGCAATACTGTTTGAGTATGTTTTAGTTATTCCTTAGGGGTTCTAGACTACATTTTTTTTGTTCAATTTAGCTTCAACAAAACTTGTACAAGGAGTCTCTAAACAGTTCTTCTATATTGAAGTGAGTACTTATCTCACTGTGAATGAGGCTAGTCAGTCACCTGATCACAGTAAACTCTTTTCTAGTGAAATTTAGAACTGAAACCTCTCATAAATCAGATCTTCCATCATTCTTACTTTAACTGGTCAACAATGTTATCTCCTCCTGAAAAGCAAATAATCTATTCCTTCTAATGAGATGTTAACTGTCTTAGCTAGGAATGCATATTTTCCTCATTGTGCATAACAATCTCTGTGCTGATTTGTAAGACATATGCCTTTAATAAGCTGATATAAAGAATCTGAGCTGCCTCTTATGCTTGATGACTGCCAAATGTTCCAAATGTCCCCAGCCAGTATCCCCAGCTTTTTTCTGACAGCTTGTGTAATATGTGAAATATTAGCCATGGAAATTACCATATGACATCAAAAATTAATTTGCAGTACAGAAATGAACCAAATTGAAACTCAAGTTAAATAAGATGTACCTGAACACTCTGTGTTCATTTTAACATTTGTATGAGCTACCACCTGTATTTTCTGATGTGCCTGAAGCTCTGAAAGGCTTCCTGTTCTGTTGCAGTGGAATGCCATGCAAAATAACCAGCTGGTGTCTGAGTCAACTCATATACTCCATGAGGGATAGTGCCTGAGAGCCTGACAGACCATGAGAATCAATCTGACTAGAGGAGGGGTGTTTTCTTTCTTTGCTGAGATGAATAATGGACTCAACCCTCTGCTGACTCACAACCTGGGAAATTAAGCAGCAAATTCTCTGTGAAAATGAGGGATGCATACCCTTTTTTTTGACCAAAACATTAAGTTCACCTTTATTAACAGTATAGTTTTCTTCCTTCTCAAAGTGCTGTGTGGCCTCCCTGAGACGCAGAGCCAGGAAAAATAGGCATAGTGTTATTGAAGACCATTTTGTAATACTAATTTTACCTTTCTACTTTTCTTTCTGCCTTATCTCACTAGAAAGTTACATGAAATTAATCCAATTATTTATTCAGTCTAGTTTTTAAAAGTGGTTTAGGTCAGAGGATAGAAGAGAAAAAAGTTCACTCATTTTTGTTTTATCCATTCTGCTTTGTTTGCCCTAAACCTCTCATAAAGGATAAGTCATTCATTCTTTCTTCAAAAAATGTAAGCAGGTTTGTAGAGTCTGATTTACAATGAAATTCTCAAACAAATATTCAGAAGGATAAGGTCCTGTTTAGGAGGGGAATTTAATCAGAGCAATGTTCACAGATATTAATTTTATGACTTATTGAAAAACACTTCTTTGAAATCTGACAGTGTTTATGCAAAATTGCTTTCCCCACTGGATGGGTCATATCTTAAATATTTAACTTGTGTCTACTTTGTATTAATTCAGTATAAACATAGTGTGTGGTACAAGACTTGATTTTATTTTATTTTTTCTGTGTTCAAAGAGCCTGAAGAATTCACTGAAGATTTATTCACTGGGAGGAAAGACCTGCTTTTCATCATCTGGTTACTTAGGTCCCATAAAAAAGGTTCAATGCTTGACAGAATCTCAACTCCTTATCTTTGTTGGCAAGACAGTGTCCAAGTACCATGAAACTACAGTTCCTTGGTGTTCTACAATGAAAACTTAAGTGCTCTATATTAATTATAAATAAACTAGCATGCCAGGACTTCAATGATATTGAAAATTTACAGCATCAAGAAAGATTTCAGTTAGAAGGACATTCAAAATTGACTGCCATGGTTCAGCACTCCAAAATGGATTGGAATGAGGCTGTGGACATACTGTCTTAGTATGCCGAGGAGGCAAGATTTATAGGATTATTTTTCCAAACCCAATTAAACATAGTGAGTTTGAAATTTGCTGACAAGTTCTGAAGTTTGACTGTCTCCATTTTTCTGGTACACTTTTAAAAGCTGGCCATGAAAAGATTTAAATAACAGCTAATGCAGTTCTATCTGTCCCCAGCTAGTCAATCAAATTTCAGTTGGTGGCCAAACAGTGAAGTAGGAACTAGCTATTGTGAGATATCAGCAAAATCAAGATGGAATTGATAATATTATAAGGATATGGAGAAATAAGGGACTTGGACTTGGGAAATAAAAACAGATAAGAGAGGAAATAGATGTGGACACTGTGGAATAGGAAAGGCATAGAATCAGACATGCAATGAAAGGGAGACCTGAAGAGAAAAATAGAAAATATAGCAAGAAAATAGTTGATGAAAAAACATAGAGAGGTAGCAATAAAAAAGGTTCTTGCACAAGCTGGGGCAAAAAAGGATAGAGCAGAGTCATGTAAGCTGTAGTAATGCTGGTAAATAGGGAGACATGATAATCTCCTGGCACACATTCTATGAGGTAAATTAAATATTTCATTCTGAGAAGGCATCTGTTAATACTGTTTTTTCCTCACGATATTTAAAATTGTAAGAAATGATCAAATAATTTCATTAACTGAGTGCACTATCCATCAGAAAATTGTAGTATTTGAAAATTTCACAGAAAAGGTAATTTCAAAAGTATGCAGGTCTAGATTTAAACTAAAAGCAGAATTCTAATTCAATTTCTGAGTAATCAAGTCCACAAGGTAATCACTAAAGATCCTGAAAACTGAGGAAAAAGAGATCATTTAAACTACTGGTATTATGAAGCTGGCATGGGGATGGTGATGGCTCACGGTTTACATCTGTTCCTGCACATATTCATGTAATTATTTATACACTATCAGTCATATCAAAATCAACATGAATACACTAAGTAAAACACTTGTTTTCTGATGTGAACCTAGGAGAATACTGCTGTCACTGATATGTAAAATCAATCTTAATTAGTATTGGTTCTTATTTTAGGTTAATAATCATTGATGCTTAAAATCAGTAGATTTGATTGGTCTTACATACATACTATTTTTACCCAAATATTTTCAGTTGCCTTTTTACTCACTTGAATCTTGATTTTATTTGGGACCATATGGAGTTCAATGCCTGCAACAAAGTATTTCCAATTTAATTGGAAGATAAAGGAATAAAGAAAGATGAAGTGATCACACTACATATTTGAGGCAGGAGCTGAAATAAGCTCAGTATCCTGATTTCATAATTATAAACTAATGCTGACCTTGCCCTCTTGCATATATCTTCTGATCAGATATGTTCTTTATTCTTTCAACTGTTCAGGGTAAAATCCTGTCCTCTTGCACTGGTGATACTTTAAAGATTTTCTTCTTTCTCTTAGAGATGTTTCCTGGATTTCAGAAAAAGAAACTGAAGCAGCAAAAATGTTTTTGCACACATCATTACTGCTCAATCATTTTATCTCCTGACCTCACCCTACTCAATTAAGAAATCCTTGGAGCCTCAAGACAGCATCTGACTTACAGAGTACTGGGTGGTTTCTGCTTCATTTGTTGTTCATAGTGCCTTAACAGAAAGGCATGCTTCACAAATTAAGAAGAGTATGGCAACTGTTCTTGTGTGTCTATACAGACACATGCAAATTCACATATCCATGCTCCACTCATGCATGTACATATATACACATATGTTATAGCTGAATTTGATCTGTATCTCTTCAGTTTGATAAAGACTCAATGTTTATAAAATATTTTGTCACTTACTAGAACTAAATGTTGAGGCACAATGAATTCTGTGTTTATGCACTTATGCATAAAAATATGTTTTAATGCACAGAGGTATTTCTGAACAAGTAAATATGTATTTTCATATGTATGGGGTTGAATGTCTAAATGCATGTATATGGACTCTCTATACACAGCTGATGGTGTTTGGGTCCAGCAGATACTTTAATCTTTGAAAGAATGTGATTAAGCACAGAAACAATGCAGATGTAAAATTCACTTTGGGAGGGAGGTGAGACATTTTTTTTTCAATAGCAAAGAATATTAGATGAATGCAGTTATTCTGTGAATAAGGGAGCTGTTTGCAGCTGAATATAATTCCAAGTCATGTGGCTGACAGCGTGTATTCCATAGAGGAAACTGGTCATAGGGTTACAGCCTTTATATCCTACTTATCAGCTACCTGTGGGCTTAATGGTACTAATTTCTCTTTCCACTCTCCCCTTTAGTCTCGATAAGACCTGAAAGCAAATGCTTTCTCTCCTTTGACCACATGTTTGCTTCAAGAACTTCATACAAGATAAATGATAAATACAGAATTCATCCTGTAAGGCTTCCTTCCTCAAAGAGTGTGGCAACAACCTAGCATAATACAATTACAGCAAGAGGCAAGGAGGGGACGTGTGTCTGTTTGCAACATGTTCACCCCTTGTGGGATTAAGTGAGCTGCCAAAGGTTAGTCACACAGACCCAAAGTGCAAATGGCTACTGAATTGCAATCCTATTGCCCTAATGAGAATCCAAAGGCTACCTCACCTGGAAACCTGCAATTACTGCTGCTGAATCAGTCCCCAGAAATACTGCTGACAAAATATACTTTAAATTAAATGTTTATGTTCCAGGAAATGGCCCCTCTGGAGAAAACACTGACCTGACCTTCAGATCATAAAGCCATGTCCTCTCATCCTTACTAGTAACAGAATTGATCCCCAGAAGACATTTTCATCTTACTGTTCTTCTATAGTTTTATTCTTTCTCCTTTCGAAAGCAGAGAAGAGTTAGAAAAGAGTGGAGATGAGGCTATTAAATAACTCTGATTTTTAAGAAATTAGCTTTGAAGGAAAAAATAAAACAAAACAAAACAAACAAAAAAAAACCCTCCAGAGAAAAGAGAAAGCTCATTTTTCTGAGTTTCTCCTTTACTGAAGGAAAACATAGCAGTCTCAGCCTTGGTAAATCACATCCTACATCAATACAAATCAGCCTAGTTGTTGAGTGCAGTTCTGCTTCACTACTAGAATCAGTTTTCTGGGCCCTGGAGTAGACAAACCACTTCCTTTGTCCTTTCCTTCATTTTCCTCATGCGTGTCAAGAGGTTCTTCTGTTATGTTTCTTCTTCCTTTATATCTCATTCTCCTGTCAAATCAGCATGACTATTGCAACATCTCAGACACCACTATCAATTTCTTCTCATTGTGCTTAATGTTTCAGTGCTCATTTGTGGGGTATTTTTCAGGCACTTCTATTCCTAGAGGTGGGTCAGGAAAAAATAAGTTGCTTATTCTTTTTATTCACGAAGAATTTGAAATATATTTGACTCTTAAGGAAGCATACTTTCACATCAATATAGTATTTTTCTTCCTCAAACATCTTATTACTTTTGGAATTACGAATTAGCTTTGTCTCTCACACTGATTCTGAACAGTAAAACCAAGCAAAGAAAGGTACGAATCTTCCTGAATTCACAGAATATATTTATGGTAAAACCAGAAAAAAAACACAGACATATTAAAGCTTTTTGCTTTACCCTGGTCACTAAATCCAAGCCCATAGCAGTGTTCACTGTGAACAGGAGTTAGTTAAATCTGAAAACTGCAAACAGGAATCATCTACATGAAATCACCATAAGAATGGTATGCATAGCTAGCATGGTGTACAGTCCTAGCTAATTAGGCTTCTCTCTCATTTAGGCTAATTAACCTGGCCACTAAATTGATGTCCCTAAGCTATTTCCAAATCTAGATCTAATGTTTCAAGCCGGTTTGGGGAATTCTGCCCCACGATATGTTGCATAACTTAAATACTGCTTGCAACATCAAGATATAAAGCCAGATACCCTCTTCTTGCTCTTTTACTTTAGACATCAGCAGTCAGCCCTTTGGGGGGTTTTTGAAAACCTGTACTTGGGAATACTCCAGGAAATCAATGGAACTGCCTGTTTGTCTGTCTCTGTGGACAGAGCCTTACACAATGTGTGCTACTGAAATGTAAATAATAAATAAGGTTCTCTCCCTGTAGACTCAGTTGTATGATCTACTAATGTTAAAGTGTTTTTAAGGAAGCCTTCATTGTGTATGTTGTTTAAAAATTAAGAAATGTAGTTGACATACATAAAGACTGCCTTGAAAAGAAAAGTTGCAAATTAATCTTAGCCAATACTAGAAAAGTTTTTATTTAACACCTGAATTTATCTTTGTCATCAAGTTAATGAGTATGTATAAAATGCTCAGATGGAAGAATAATTGTATCAGAGAGGAGAAAAAGATTGTCTCAAATAAGTAGATAGAAGCAGATATCAATAAAAGTATGCCTATTTGTATGTATCTATACATAGATATATTTCTAAGTGTGTGTATAATAGGTAGTATCTGTAAAACTGAACTACAATTTGCAAACTTGGCCTTTGTGATTTCTGTCAAGGGCAATCCGTCCAGTAGAATTGAAGGGTACGACAATAAAAGCAGTCTTATAGCTCTCCAATCACCTCTCTAATGCCTACTTACCTAAACCCCTGAGGGAAGAGAAATCTTTACACACTGTCTGTATGAGTAAAGTGTTCACTTGTTCAGTTGTACTTTTATTGTTTTATAGAAGACCTTTCTTGGACTTCTTGAAAAATTGTGGGAGGGTAAACAGGAAAATTCATTTTGTCCAAGAAATATTGCTTTAAAGAAGATAAAAAATTAAGTTCCCCTAGCAGAAAAAGTAAGTATAAACATGCACGCACACACATACAGAAAAAAAAAAAAAAAAAAAAGTAAAAGCAGAAACATATTCAAAAAATAAACTGACTGCAAAAGGACTTTCTCCTAAAAAATTACCATTGAGTGTTCCTTACATGTCTGACAGGATTTTTATATTTTTATCCCATTTCCTAGTACCAGTTGCTAAGGTTTTCAAAGAAAAAAGGAGACTGCTCTTAACTTCATGAGGAGTGAAATCTAACTCTAAATTGTTGCCTGAATTCCAGTGAAATCCTTGGCAGTGGGAACTGTATTCAACACACAGTGCATAACCTGCATAGAATAGGTTAATGTGCAAAAGTATTTATGAAGTTCTTTAGAATTCCTGTTTTTTGTTTGTGTTATTTAAAATGCCAGGTAATGTTGTGGAAACCCATATCACTGTTTTACTGAAGCTCTAATCAATGTTTTATTTCTTGTCTTTTAGTTTTAATGAGAGCATGCTGCTTGCTCCTAATAGAGCTGAGTAAACAATCTATGTACATTTTATTCAATTACTTTAACTCTTTCTCTTCTTATGGTAATTACTTATGAGCGGACAATGATTGCTACCATTTGTCTGTTGCTCCCAACTACTTGCTGATTATTCTGCAGAAGCAACTTGCAGCCTGTATTATTGCAAACTGACTGCTTGCAAGCATTCCTTTGGGAATCAGTGTTTCATTGCCTAAAGCCAAGTACTTGCTTCTTTTCCATGATTGGATGATATACTTTGTCACAAAACACATTCTATTTAATAAATTCATAGCTTCATCCTGAAGCATGCTTGCAAGACCAACAATCTGGTGGTACATCATGCTGATGGGAACCTATATATTAAATACAGTCTCTGCTATGAAAAAATAAATCCTGATAAAGATAGTTATTACAAAGCTGATATACTATTCTCTGTGCAGGCACTTACTCAATTTTGCTGTTGACATTAATAATTAGAAGGATTTCTTTCATTCATGTTACTATTGAGGCAATTTCAATTGTCATTAGGGACTGCAAATTAATTTGTAATAAAACCTTTACCATTTGGCATTGTTTCTTTATTGGATTGTAATGTTTCTTTTTAGTCTCTGGGTTCTATTTACATGGAAAGTGCAATGGACAAACAACTATGATTTGCATAAAAGCAAATATTTTTATGAAAGTCTTTTCAGGGCTGCTATCATAGGAAATCTCTTACCAACCTTCTACTTACCATAAAAAAATTAATTCTTTTACTATCTGTATGACTAATAATTGTGCAAGGTCTTTTGTGCAGCAACATTCTGAACTACTGAAAGCTAAATTATTCCAAAATTATTAACTCATTTTTAAGTAACTTCCAGATTGAGTCATATTACAAAGAAATCTGAAATAAATGTAAAACAATCTAGAAGATTTAGATCCTCAGGAGAACATGTGTATGCTGTCTGGCTTGAATTTTGTATCAGTTGCCGTAGCCCAGGTCACTTCATTAGAGTCAGCACCGTTTGAAACAGGTGACTGTTGATCTTTTCTGATAATACAGCATACAATATCATGTAGATATTTAATCTAATCAACCATGAAATCAGAACACTAATTAAACCATAGGCTTGAATCCTTTTCACAAAGATTATTTTTGCTGATCGAGTCTGGTTTTTGGCTGAAGAAACTTACTTCTGTTCACCTCAGTTTCTTGTGGTTCTCATGATTTCATTAGCCTTCTACCTGGTATTTAGGTTCTTCTTTTGCTTCACAATAGACTAACAGTTCTTCCCTGGACTGTGCTGACTGCCAAAAGGTAAGAGAGGGTACAAGAAGTGGTGCGTGAGGTTGTGATTTGTCCCTGCTCTGTAGAGGATGTAACAGAAGCAAATCTAATAAACTGCATAGACTAAAAAATGCATGAATAAACTATGTTGCAAGACCATGGTAACTCTAAATTCTTTTTCAAGACTCTGTAATCTAAAGAACACCGTTTGTAGTAGTCTTTCCTCCCATATAATTTAATCAAAACCCAGTAAGATAAGCAAATATCTTACAACTTTTTACATTTACTACTAGCCATATTTTCTATTTCATACCCAAGAAATTACTTAAATCTGGCTCTGGTTTCTGCTTCCAGGTCTGCACTTCTGTACTGTAACAGTGAGCAGAGCAAATATCCTTCAGACTTTAGTTTCTCCAGCTGTAAAAATGACTCTTGTCTTTATTACTTTTATGAACATTGGAGACTAATGAATGAATCTATTCATAAGTCACTGACTTTTGTTTACTATTGACATTCATCTGGACATTTTACCTGTAGCATATCTCTGGAGATTGAACAAGTTGTCCTAATGCATCTAAGTAAATGAAAGGGATTAGGCCAGATCTTGATATCGTTTTTCTGTGTGTTATTTTGGGGTAGAAGGCAGGGATTTGAAGTTTTATGATGTAGGAATTTGGTTGTTCAAATTGTCCATAACAATAAGAAGTGATACATAGTATCTGGGATCATCTAAATAAAACCAGAAAAATAACATGAAGTTCACTATACGGAGTTCTTCATGGTTTTAAAAGCTGAACCAAGTTTTTCCTCCCCAGAAAGATGGCATCCTGGTCATACATCAAACACTAGCAATAGTCCAATCAGAATGTTTCTTTACCTGATGAATACTAATGAAAAAAAATGAGAGGCTAATGTTGAGTTCTGCAGTGCAGTAGTTGAAAGAAATGGAAATGAACTGTGGCAGCATTTATGAAGCAATTTTAAGTTTTGGTCCCAGAAGATTTTAGGTGGAAACTTGTCATGTCTTGGATTCATTGACTCTATTACTAGAGATTTCAGTAGCCAGACAGCAAGGGAAAACCCCATGTGCACTTTTTAAAAGTTAGTGATATGTGGAAAATGATACTGTTACTTACACATTATCTTTGAAGTGAAGATAATGCTCAATGACACAAGACCAAAACATGTCTTTCTATGCATTATGCTTTGCTGTTAGGCTCATTATTGCTGTGCTAATTCTTCCCAAGAAGGTTTTGATTTTCTTTCCAGATGCTGAAAATTGAACTGGATTGTTGCAGTCAAGAGCTGATTTTTCAAGTTTGTTTTTAACTCTATCAAGCTCCATGTTGCTAGAAATACTGAGAGCCCTCTGAAAAATGATTCTGCTGACAAATCCAATGAGTCTGCGTTGTCATGCTATAAATTACAAATTTAAGAAGTCATGATATCTCTAGAAAGATAAAAATTACAAAACCTAATAGAAATTGTAAATATCTCAATAACCATAAAGATTGACTTAAATTGTCTAAATAATACTGTAGTGGAGAGTTGTGTATGACTATCTCCTACTTTTGGTCTTTTAGGATAGTTAAAGTGAGATTGACTGCACCTGTTGATTATGTACAGGTATTCTCTATACTGAGACAGAGAAAATCCTTAGAGCTGAATACCTATAATCTCCCTGGTTCTGGGGTGTTAGTTGAACTTCTTTACGTGAATCTCAGAGATCTTTGCTGTTTAATCACAATCTATTCATTTGACTGAACTTTCCAGAAAGTTTCGATTTTTTTTTGTTTGTTTGTTTGTTTTTGTTTGTTTTTTTTTAATGTATGGTATGTATGTGGGAAAACAAAGAAATTTCTGCAGAAAAAGACTTGACTATGTAAGAAAAAGTTTTTATTTCTTTTTCAAACAGAAATGTTAAACATTTTCTTATGAAAAGCTGGAATTCCTCATATGAGTTATATTTCATGAGTTATATATAAGTTATATATAAGTTTCCTGCTGTACTCAAGAGGTTGAATATCCAGGTAGATTTAGACCATTTATGATGCCACTGTGATAAGTGCAAAATATGCCCTTCCTCTCCAAGGAAGAGGAGAAACATAAATATGAAGTGAAAAGGTTAAGGAACCTTCTAAAAAGAAAACTGATGAATTTTCTTTATACTTTGCCAAGACGTGCAAAGGACAACTCCTGTGAAGTTCTACAGCTTGTCATAATTTAAGACACAACAGTTTTGATAACAGCATAAGTGATATACTGAAAGTTCAAGGTTATAGAAGGGCTGCTTTTGAAAGACTGTGTCTTTTATAAGAAATACTTACACAAAGATATATCAACTAGGCATTGTCCATGAGTACGGTGAAGATATAAGAAAAACATGATTCAGTGTTATTCACCTGAGAGAGTTGCATTACTTCATTTTAACTCAAGACTGACAGCTAAGTTTAACCTGAAACCAGGAGCCCTCATCTAAAGTCTATTCAAGCCAACATAAAGATCTGCACAGACCCTAGTTGTGCTCCCACTGAAGTCAGTAGTAAAGCTCCCAGTGGTACAGACTTGTTGTCAAATCATTTAGCTGCAAAACAAATGTGGTGCAAGAAAAGAAGAATACATTAAAAAGAAAAAAAAAAAAAAAGGTGGCAGGTGTTTTTAAAACTGAATGGGGCAGCATTGTACTGTCAGTTAAAGACACTAAATAGCAAGAGATACTACCACAAATTTCTCTCTTCCAGGTAAGTATGGTGAGATAACAGTCAACAAAAAATTGTTTTCCTATGAACAAAACAATCGAGGTTTTTTAAATTAATTTCATAGATCCAAATACTAATCCTTAATACCATAAAATATGCTATTTCTTTCTTGCCATCCCCCAAGCAAACTGTAGTTAAAATTATAAAGCACAGCATACTGTTTATAAAGTCCTGATGTATAGCAGTAATACCATAGACCTGACTCTTTCTAAATGCAGCTAAAGTCCTCACGGGGCAAAGCTTCAGTACTCTGTAGATGTCTTCTGAGTCTTCATTACTGATACCTTCAGCCAATTCTCTTATGGGATTTTCTCTTCACATTATTATTATTATTATTACTATTATACTACACATTCTATTTCTGTTGCTTCTCTTACCTGCATGGCTTGTGGTACAGCCACAATGGGGAATCTGTCTGGGATCAAAACTTACACTTCACTTAAACCAGATGTGACCGCATTCAGTAATGCATCAGAAGGCTTACTCAGCATGCCTTGCTTTTTCTCTGAGCAGGGCTCTAAGGAAAAAACCAGACAACTTTCCTAATGTTCCATTCAGAAAAGTTTTCCCTACTCTACATAGATTTTAATTGGAAAAGGACCTGGTTAATGCTGCATCTTTACATGTCTTCTAGCAAGATGCAAGTGCTGAAGGCCAAATTTGGAATCCATTGTGTTCTAACTTGTGTTGCTGAGTGGTCAAAACCCCACTCTGTTTGTTTCCATCTATCAGGGGTAGAATTGACACTGCATTACTTAGCTGCCTACGACTAATCACATGATCAAAGGACTGGCCATGCCTTATAGGCAGGAGTCAGGTCAGACCCAAAGCAAAGGGCAGAAACAAGGCATGTGATAGGGTTTAACAATCAGTTGTTTGAGGAGGCTGAGCTCTGCCTACCTGTCAGTTTTATTAGCTCTTCTGACAACAGTGACAACAACAATGGCTACCAAGCACATAACAGTTACTGAACATCATCTCCTTTGAAGGGATACATGCATAACCCTGACAGCAGATCACCCAAGATACATCTCTAAGACACAGGCTGAGCCACCCTCAGAAAATAATCACAACAAGCCTGTGTCCATGCAAATACAGGCAATAGGCAAAAGGAAAATTTTCTAGGATTTTCTAGGTGTTTGGGTGCATTCAGTATTCTGAACAAATCACTAGCAACTTTCTTGGAGTTATTTATCAGCATACTCAGTACTCTAAGTTTGTGCTGCTTTTACCAGATACACTTCTAAGTGATATCTTTGGGTAGTATAAACTGCATAGCATCAGTAAAATCTATGAAATTGCAATGCTTTACATGAACTTAGAGTGTGATAGCTGTAAGCTATAAAATGAATTTAAGTTGTCTAACAGAATTGGCTTCATTCTTAGGTTCCAATTTCTGCAGTGAAAAGAGTTCTTATTATGAATTCAAGTTTAGTTCACAGTATCTATTTTATGCTGCTCACTTAAATTTTTGGTTCCAATTAATATGTCTTCTGGGTAGCTCATTTGATGGTAAATCTGTGCCCAGTTTTTGCCTGTATCCATAAACCAATGTTCAAAAAAGGTCATAATATACTTTTTTTCCTACCACAAAAACAGGCATCATGTGTCATTGTATATTCTAAGTCTCATGGTAATATCGTTTGATGGAAAGGAAAACACACAAGTACGTTCCTAAACTCAAGGAAGCAGATTTAATCTCATTTTTAGTATAACTGACCTTTTGGGTTTAAGAGAAAGAAACTCTAATTTATTTTGGTTTTATTTTTTTTCTTTCAGAAAATGATCAGTGATCTGATTTAAAGTCTATTGAAACAAAAGAAAACATCCCCATTGATTGCAGTAGGTTTTGAATCATTCTTTAAAGTCTTAAGCACTCTGAAAATGAGTACATGTATAAAAAAAAAGACATTTTTGCAAAATAAGTCAGTCAATGCATTGGAGTTGACAGTTCTGCATATTGTGAAAGCTGCTTAGCCACACAGTTCAGACATGTACTCCCAGAAATAATATGCGCTGTATAGCAGAAGGTGGAACCACATGGAAATGTTTCACTATCTGCCCGACCAAACAGATAATTCTGTTTATTCCATTTCTTGCTCCACACCTCAGTGCTGTTAGAGACTGTGATCGCTAAATAGTTTATCACACTTCGTAAAATATTTTACATACCTTGTATCTCTTAATAAATAAACAGTCCCAAATTCACAGCTGTTTTGGCAAAGTTTTGTCCAAAAAGTCCTGTATCACATTTCTTTTTCTCCAATGTTTCTTCCATAAAGCAATAAAAAGTATTACTTGTGATGGGCATGAAGTTAACTATCTGATCTGTTCAAGTCTGTGGCAAAGGAGTTGGACATTTTCTCAACATATTTCCTGCCTTCAAGAGGATTTTAAAAGGTGAGGTCTTAAGGGAATCTGAGATTCTTTAGCACTCATCTCCTTTTAAATTTATAATAGGTAACTGAAGTCTGTGAGGACTTTTTAAAATTCTCACTCTTAATTTTTAATACAGACTTGTTTTCAACAAGTAGGGACTTTTTTTAATCTTTGTTGAGTTTAATTCCAAATCTCCCAAAAGAGTCTAAAGAAATAATGCATACAAAATAATATGAATAAAACTTAAATGAATGATTAAATTTTGACATATTGGAGAGTTCTATCTTAAAACTGGAGGCTTAGAATATTCATATTGATTATAAGAATAATAGTAGGAACAACTGAAAATCATTCTGCAACTTCCATGATAATCCTGAGTTATTCCTGAGCACAGTGAAAACTGTTTGAGTCTCCTTGATTTTTTCAAGACTTGGAGACAAATTAAAGAGAACCGAAAAGAAAAATATCTGAAATTCCCAATTATATGATTTGAATTTCAGACAAAAAATTGACCACTATAACCTATATGAGATATTAAATACCTATTAATTTACTTTGTTCTAGATTCACTAAAAGCCATCAGTGCAAACCTCCCTGCTGTAAAGTATTTCTAAAGGACAGACCTTTAGAAATGAAGTTTAGCACAAACTGGAGGAGAATAAAGCTCAGATAAATGAACATCTGCTCATTTCATTCATTACATTAGCAAAGAAAAACACTACTCAACATTTATATTGAGAATGATCTTCATATGCACCACAGTTCCTTCCTATGCTTAACATCTTTGATGTTATTCAGCTGGACATTGAGATTTACACTAAGTTTAAATAAAGTCTTTTCCTTTCCAACATTAGCTTTTTGGAAAACTTTCTCTCTTCTGCTGACCCATAATCTTTTTATGCTTTTGTCTACTCTATGTTTATCCATAGTTTCTATTTATTCCCTTCTACCTTTATGTCTGCAAATTTTTGACTTCAAGACATCCTGACTCTGACTTTTCTTTATACAAACCCACTGAACATTACCTAAACTGGTAATGTTGCCTTTATTAAAGGATAAACTAAAATCTAAGTATATTGAAAGTCACAGATTATATATATGTTAAGGAAACTCAAGATTTACAAATACTACTTTATTCTCATGTACTCATATTGCAATGGAAAAAGTTTACATTGCTGCATGTCACAGATATGTTCTTTACACTCCCAAATGTCTTAATTACATAACCCTTTTAATTAAATGCTGCAGAGGTAAGCTTACAAAATTATACCAATATTTCAGTTTGTAAGTCCATCCTTCTTTGAGCCAAGCACAGCTGGTGAAAAGGATCTTTCAGGACTAAAACTACCTTTTTTCATGTGAAACCAGATATTTCCTGCATCTGTCTAGAACCTTGTATGCCTTAAGTTTTGCACATTTATTTAGCCATATCATGAGGATTTGCTCCTATTAGGTTTCTTCATTTTACCCAATTAGTAACAGCCATATAAAATGCTGTGATCTGTTTTGCTATGTTGAAATCTTTCCATATACACAGTTGAAATTACTCTATAAACCACTGAAATAATGCAAACAAACAGATTGATATTTTCTTACTTACTCAGGTTATCATTTGAACATTAAGAGTATTAAATAGACCTTAATCTGGTGTAATTAGTGAAAACATTTTACCTTGAACCTGGTGAAGCTGGAGATCCTGCATAGGAGTCTGGGCTATAGTCATTACAGAGAATGTTCTGCTGTTGCTGGATGAGAATGTTGGGTCACATGTATCTCAGTTTTCCCAGAAGAAATTTTTAATCTTTATTTTTGTTTCAACTATAAAATATATGTTTGGGTTTGCTTGTTTGCACTCTTTTAACAATAGCTTTTCTCCGCACTTTGTTAACAATAGCTTTTCTCCTTTTTTTTTCTTGTAATAACTGTGTAATCTCCTTCATCACAGCTACTCATAACACTTCATCGCCCTTTGGCATGGTTTATGACAGTGAAGCTAATGGCAGGCCTTTAATGGACTGGAGTCATGATTGCTCTGTAGCTCATAAGAACATGTATACCAGTGAAATATGTAAAACACCAATTTATTAAATTGGTAGCATTTGGTAGAACTTATATCTTATTCCTGGCACAACAAAATCATATGCAAAATACCAAGCAGTAGTAAACTGAATCCTACATTTCTAGGTGGACACAGTTGCATAAAACACACACATTGTCTCACTCTTTCTCATGTGCACATAGAGCAAGACCTCTTAAAAACTGATCTACCAGTATTCACCCTCAATGGATGGATTACATCTAAGATACTTCTCATATTGATGTAAAACATACTTATCTGGAATGGAAGTTTAGCAAGAAGAAAAAAAATTATGGTGAAATATTTACACCGATGCCACTATAACAAGAACATATTTTGTCTTAGAGTTTCATCAGGATTCTACCATGTGAGAAAGCCCTTACCTTGCGTTGACCATAAAGTTCTCTGATGATTTACATCTGTGCAAATCACGTTGCTTCTGTGAAGTTGTTATTGTTTGCTGATAAAAGCAAATAAAGATTTAAATTTAAGTTAGTGCCCATCTAAGTTTGCTCCTGTAGGCAGTCAGTAGCTTCTAAGTGAGCCAAGTCAAAACTCTGCTGGCAAGTCATTTACTAAACTTGGGTCAACAGATGACAACTGAATACTTTTCTTTAGTGTCCTTCAGTATAACAGGTAGCTAGTTTTACTATTTACGTCTGATCCCACCAGAATAAATTAAGCTTAGAGAAAAGAATGACAAAACAGATGAGATTTTAAGGGGTCAGCCCTCAGGAAAAGCTGTACAATGCTTCTGGCAGAGTTCCCTACTGGACTCACTTCTTGAAACTGGAGACTGAAATCCTGTTTTCCCAACTTTATAGGAAAGCTTTGTACTGATGACCTCTGAGTAAAGTATGGTTTCTCTTTCCCTCCATCCTCCTATCCTCAAGTTATAGGCTTAAGCAAAATATAAATCATTGTTCTTATTTACCCAGATCTCTGTCAGGATTATTCCCCTGCAGTCCTGTTACATTAGGAGTGCTGTGAGAGAAGAACCAAATCCCTCTTTTGTTTTCATATTTATCCAGCAAACCCTCCTGAGCCACATCCTCACATACACGATGAACTCAGGCATTTGTCTTTTCCACAGGACACTTGCCTTGCTGGTGGCTAAGAACATTACAAAGTACAAGGCATTTCAAGCTGTGCAATTTCTACTTCCCTCTAGGAGCCATTTTTCTGCAGATAATCTGGTTTTTATACCTTACATTATATTCCAGCAAAGTTTACATGTATCACAGAACATTATCCTGAAATAGATACAAGATGCATTTCTGTAGAGAAGTTCATTTAAGCACCCATATTGTCAATAAAACACAACCAAATTCTATTTCAAGAAATAAAAATAGATTCTACAAACTAAGTGAAAAATAGCAATGATAGTAATGATGAGTAGGTCAGATTTGCAGGTTATTAACCTCAAGAGTGCTTTATTAAACAGGCAAATATTTTAGTAATTTTAATAGCTGAATTAATTATTGAGTAGGTCAAAAGTAAGGCCTCTGTTAATAGGCTTTGGAGAAGGTGTTTTGAAGATATTATTGCAAGGGTTGTGAAGAAAAGTATTATTGTGATACTTCAGGCCTCTTCATCTGGACTTGGGAAATTACACCAAAGAAAAAAACATCAATAAAAGAGTCCCATTTAGCAATGGTAAAACAGCACTTTTAGTACTTGCAGGCTGGAAATTCAAGAGCTAGATCTCTATAATAAAATGAAAGCAATTTCATATACTTATCATTAGAATTTATTTTTGAATCAGTAATTTGTATACATATTAATAAATTTAGTTGCAAGTATTTATAAAAAGTAGCTTATTGCACCAGAGAAATTGACATCTAATCAGCCATAACTAACCAACATCTAAATGTTGAACCCTGCAGAACCTAATATCAAGATAAATCTTTTAATCAGAACACTAATGGAAACAACAAAAAAAAAAACAGGCAGGATAAAATATATTGGGCAAATTCTGATAACAAACACAAGAACACTTTGAGTTGCCTTGAGTATGTGGAAAGTAAAACCAGGAGGTAGTTTTGTTGACTAAAGTGTTTATGCCACTCTATTCAGATTTTACTTCAGCTTTCAAGACCTCTTCAAACACAAGAAGTTTGGGATATGTTTAGAGAAACATCACACCGAGGTTTGATTTCAAGCACAAATTAACTCTTTTTTAAAAACTTCAAAACTGTGACATTTGGTATCTTATGCATAGGTTCAACATGAAATGAAAGGGGGAAAGGACTGTATAGGATGCACAAAGCTCTGGAAAACTAAACATAGTACAACAATGACACTGTTGTGATACATTTGAATTTTTTTCCCTTGCCACATGTCTATAGTTTGTTTTCTCAGCAATGCAACACCACTTGCACCACTTTAATGCCTTCATTCTGATAGCAATGAGTCATAAGGATTAATTATTGGTGGAATATCTTCTAATTCTTTATAGTCTTAGCCTGTCCTTTGCATATTAAGAATGAAATCATACCAAAATGCCTGAATTTAACTACTCAGTCTTGTCCTCATAACTTTTCTTGGGGGGGG
>VXAU01004742.1:478662-491666 GCA_013399695.1 Formicarius rufipectus | reverse complement strand
TAAATAAAACAAAACAAAACAAAACAAAACAAAACAAAACAAAACAAAACAAAACAAAACAAAACAAAACAAAACAAAAGAAACAAAAGCAAAAAACCAAACAAACAAACAAACAAACAAAAACAACAACAAAAAAAAACAGAGTGAGAAAATAAGGTTTTCTTTACAGTTGAATCTTGTCCATTTCCTGTAGCATCTCGGGTTAAATATTTAGTCCACCAATTGTTGCAAGTACCTTGGAACATACACGAGTTTTTTTGCAACAAAAGTGTTCTTCCCTATACAAAGTTGATGGCTTGTATGCTAAACATAGCTGAGTTGCAATTTATATAAAAAAAATTCACAGTTAATCAGACAACAAAGAGATTACTTACAGTGTCTTTTTTCTCTTTTCTTCTCCTCTATATTAATATACAGTTATGCCAACCATTAAAATACTGCCTTGATGAATTTGTTCACCTGAAAGAAAACAAAACTCAGCAAGACATGCCCTCCTAATAAGATGCTCAAATAGCTCCTGTCTTTTCAATTTCTATCAGTGCCCGTAGAAACCAGAAATATTTTAATTTACGTTGAAGTTGTTGAACCAAAAAGATATTAGCTGTGAGGCTGTTCTTGCAAACTGCTGAACACCACTGGGAGACATTTTGTGTTTCAAGCTCTCATCATACCACTGGGAATGCTGAAGAGAGGAGAAAAGTCATGCAAAATAGTTTCTACAGATATTTGCCCACATTTTAAATAGAATCAGTTTTACTTTGTTTTACACCTCATTCTATATTCAAGCTTGATGAGCACTGGCAGTATATTGGCAAAAGTGAAGGATAGTATTTATGTTTGCAATACTAACATGATCATTCAGTCAGTGAGGAAGCAGCAAAATTATACACCCAACCACCTAGTTCTGTTGGCATAGATGATTTGCTCACAGTGCCACTCATAGTACCTCCGACTGTGCTGGATCCTTGCTAAGATAGACCTGAGGGATTTTGGTTTTGCTTTGTGTTAAACATTGCTTAATGGAATTCACAGAACAGATGATCATGCAAGGGTGGCAATACAGAGATGATAATAAGCTCTCATTTATTTATCAGTATGACTCAGTAGGAAATCAATTCAAACTTTAAAAAGCAGATGTTTTGATTAATGTAGCATTACTGTTTTTTATCTTGCTTCAATTTCCCAATCTAAAAAATGAACATATTTCCTGTTTTACAATAAAACTCATCATGATCTAGAAATATCTTCCTATATATAAAAGAAGATAATATTTTAATTATAGATTTAATTCTTCTGAAGCTTCCACCTAGGTCACATCCACACCAGACTTTTTTAATATGACTAAGTATTATATGACATGGAGAATAAAAAAGAAATAGTCTAGTATAAAAACAAACAAAATTAGAAAATAAGAAAAAAACAAGAAAAAAACCCTCAAAAACAAACCACCAATAAACCAAAAACACCTTAACAATTAAGGCAATGGGGAAATATAAGTTTTCAAAATATATGAATTTTTCATTATAATTTACTAAGAAAATGACATTAATTACAATAGAATAATAGAATATAGTTGCATTTTATATTCCTGATATCTTTCTAAATATCTTTCATTTGATCCATTAGAGAAAAAATAGAAAAAACACATTCACATTCTTTGCATAGCCACAAACCATAAATGCAGGTTCTTAACACAACTCAAGAATTATTCTTGCTCTGCATTTCCTGATTTTACATCATTGTAATACCATTTATTGCAGTGATGTTGCTCTTGATTTATTTTGGCAGAATTCATTGCAAGTAAAAATCTTTTTTGACTTTCCCCTTTACTTTTTCCCCCATTCTTCAAACAGTTGGCTAGTTAAGCCAGTTAGGCCAATTTACATCTCTCTCCTTTTTCTTGTCTCCCTCAAGTACAGATATGACTGCAAGCTTGTCTTTTACCAAGTGATCCCAATTCAATTCGAAATGAAACTCCATATGCCACACAGCAGAGCAAATGAGTATTCCTAAAGAAAGTAAGAGCAGATCTGCAAAACTAATGTTAAGAAACTTACCCAACTGAGATGAAGGGCCCACATTCTGCTCAATGAGTGAGCATCTTGCAGTTTTCTCTTCTTTACCTGTTTGGGCTATCTGCAGCTTGGGACAGGGTTTCTTTTCACAATACTTATAGGGAAGGCTAAAAAAGACAAGCATCATTTCATCTGGACATAGCACATTGGAATCAGAATGGTCTGGCTTGGAAAAGACCTTAAAGTTCATTAGATCCAGTCCCACTGCCGTGTGCAGGAATGATCCCTGATTAGTGCTACTTTATTCCTTAAACCCACATTTGCAAAACTGTATTCCAAAAATTACAGCTTAACTCCAAGGTTCCTACAGATACTGTTACCTTCATGCTTGTGTGCTCCTGCCCCAGTCTACCTGCCAACATTTCCAAATCTTCACCACAGTCTTCAGAGAGTCAGGTCTCCCAACTAGGCAGCAGTTTAAATTCTCCCTGAATGCCATTCTTCCCAGTCAATCTTAGAAATCCCACCTTACTCTAATGGAAAATTTCCTATGAAGCATGTACACATTTAGTGTTCTGCCTTCTTCTCCTGAAAGGTGATAAAAGGATGTTTGGGAAGATGAGATTTTCTGTGATAATGCTTGTGCAATGTTTTCTGATCTAATTTGCTCAAGACTGAACATGCTGGCCCTCCAAGTCACCATTCACTCACTGTGTGCTGAGGCTTAGTAGGGAGCTATCAGTAACCACATGGCAGCTTTTGTTTCAAGGTTACAAAATCCAAAAAATTGCTTAAGCAGGCAGAGGACAAATAAGTTAGAATTTTGCTTCAGCCATAGGGCCTACCAAATTTCTTAGATTACTTTTCAAAGGGTAAACATCTTAGTTGAGCTGATCTCCCTGCCACAGCCTTAAATGGGAAAGCAAAGATTGAAATGATAGACCGATGTTTATTCTAAAACTTCATCATTACTTCTGTTGGTGGTCAAACTTAAGGAAATTCTACATAAGATAGCAATGAAAAAAGTCATTTACAGTGAGGAGTTTGTGTTATCTGTCAGCTGGATCATGGTGCTGATTTTCTTCACAGTGGTTACTGTGGGTCTGTGTTTTGTATTTGTGCTGCAGACAGGGTTGATAATACAGAGATGATCTTGTTATTCTTGAGCAGGGCTTACACAGAGGCAAGGCCTCTGCTTCTTGTCCTGCCACACAGGCAAGGAGGCTGGGGCTGCATGGGAAGTTGAGAGGGGACATATCTGGGACAAGTGACCCAAACTGACCAGGGGCTATTCCAGGTCATATGACTTCATGCTCAGGATATAAATGGGGGAAGAAGAAGGAAAGGGGGAGATGTTTGGAGTGATGGCATTTGTCTTCCCTAGTAACCATTACATGTGATCCAGACCTATTCTGCTAGGGATTGCTGAACACCTGCTTGTCCACGGGAAGCAGTGAACTAATCCCTAGTTTTGTTTTGCTTGTGCACATGGCTTTTGCTTTCCCTATTAAACTGTCTTTATCTCAACACAAAAGTTTTCTATCTTCTACTCTTCTGATTTTCTTGCCTATCCAGTCGGTGGGGGAGTGACTGAGTGGCTACGTGGGGCTTGGTTGCTGGCTGAAGTTACAAAACATAGTCCTGTAGTGTCCTGTGTTATGTTGTGTACTAGAAGAATTAAGTGACTTTCTGACAGTGGGCTCTATTGAGGAGAAGGTAGTCTAAATTTGTTGGGTTTAAGCTGACTCCATGTGTGTAAAAATATTTTATTCTTTCTTGTACTAGAAGATTTGTGATCTGTCAGCTTGTGAAGAAAAACACTCAGTTCCTTCTTGTTTTCTTCAAAAAATTGCATAATTTGTAAAATATGTGACCTGGTTTTGTCTTCTAAGTGATTGTTTGTGTCTTTCATTAGCATTGCACTAATACTAAAGAGTCCAGTGATAGACCTACACCCTACTGTTGGATCCTGTAGAGATGACAGAACAAAAAAAAAGCACGTAGATAAGAGTTGCCTTTTGCACATTCCTATCTCCCTTAATGTAAACTGGGTTGGCAAGGTTGAAATTAGCACAGTTGTTTAATTTTAGTATGAAAATAAGAAATTACAGACTTGGAAAGCATGGTGATGATAGTCAAGGTTAACATGTCTTTTTACCCTCAGCATACCATTCCTTTCCTGGTACTGGCCTTGGTGAGTACGTCTGATACACAACCGTTCATCTTCTCAAAAACATTTAGTGGACAAGATTTAACAGTTAGCACTTGGGAAGCATAGCTTCAAGGTAGAAATTGGGAAGAATTACCTGAAGTTCACCACTGAAGTCTGTAGAGAGTACAGTGCACAGGAGGAAAAACCTACTGAGCAAATCTAAGTGTTATTTTTCAAGTTCATTAATAAATGTAGAGAATTTTAAAAAGAGAATTATGATTCCTGAAGTCCTGAAGGATTTTACTACCAACTGTCTGAAAATTATCATTTTTGTAGATAAGCCAATTAAAGGGAAATAAAAATTTTACATCATCCAGTGAGTACTAAACAGGGAATTTAAAAGGATCTGTTTCTGCTTAATAATTTAATAAGATTTTGTCTTTTGCATTCTCACAATGGACAGTTGAAGACTAAAATATTTTCTATAATTTTAATTAGAAGTGAGCTACTTATTGATTTGGGTTATATGAGGGCAGGGTTATTTATTGCTAAATGTAGTTTCCAATAACAAGTGTTTTGGCTTGAAGAGAAGACTCTGAAATGGTGATTCATAGTTCTGCATAAAGGTGATAAGGAGGGAACCCAAATTCAGTTCTTCAGTTATTGGCCAAGTCTTACCGGCTCTGAAAAGTGCAAAAGCTCTTATTTTTCTCACTAGGCTTTGGATCTGCCTGTTAACTGTCCCTCTCTTATTCAGGCTGGAAGTGGCAATATGAAAAAATGTCACCTCACAAGAATCCTGAGTAACGCTGTTAGTCAAAAATAGATTGTATTTGGGTCTTCAGGAAGTTTCATACTAAGAGTATTCAGCCAAACTCCATTCCTTCAATTAAGCTCAGACTGTGAACATAGAGTGCTTTGCTGCACATAAGCACATAATTCAGATTTACAGTGAAGTACCCAAGGAAAACATACTGCTATGAACAGAGGAGGAGAGAAAAAGGAGACACAAACAGAGGCAGAGGCACTGTTGTGAGTTGTTTATGATGCACGGAGACATATACCAGCCCCTGTAGACATATGCAAGTAGTCAGCAGACGCTTTATCTAAGCATACCCAGGTTAGCTTTTAAAGATGCACAGGATAAAAGAGGTTTCTATGAGTCTTTATGTTTTTAATTTGTCTAAGTACTTTTGTTTGACCCCATTTTTTTATTCATAGAAATGAGTTTTCGAGTAAAAATAATTTTCGTTAGGTCCTACAAAAAAAAAGATCAAAAACAAAGCCAAAAAAACACCCCAAAAACTGACAGATTTTGGGGTCTCATAACTTTATTCAATTTCATCTTTTTCTTATATAACTATTTCTAAAGTCAGTTAAAAAAGGAAAAGAAGAAGACTTACAGAAAAAACCCAAACCTCTATTTTTCAATAAATTGTACAGAGGATGAATGAGCAGGTAAACTGCAAACACACTAAGCTCTCTAAAATTAGGTTAAAGATTATATGCATATTGTCCTACTGCCACAGCATGGTACCATTTCAAGGCTTCATAGGAGCATAAGCCAATTTACTTAGTTCTCATTCTCAGAATGACAGCAGAGCAGGATCTGGGGAAAGGAAGCTGGAGGAAAAAGGAGGATGACCTTCTGTTCCTCCTCTCTACATCTCCTGCCCTTCCAACTAATCTGATTATTTTGCTCTGCCACAAGCATGCAAGCACTGTTTCTTCAACTAAAAAAAAAAAAAAAAAGAAGTGGGTCTGGATTTAAAAAATGGAAAAACCTTAGGGGAAAGAGACAGAATAAAAAGGAGAGTAAGGATAATGAGCTCATGCAAACTTCTAGGGAATCCTTCTTAACTTCCCCAAAATAGTTTCAGTAATTGCTCTTTGTGAAGGTGGAAGCAGAAAGTTGTGCTGTTTTCCACTGTTTGGGCAAGAGAGTGATGGGCCCGCTGAACAACAGGTTCTGCTCAAACAATTGCACTTTTGTCCTAGATAGAGGCAGATTATGCAGTTGTAATTCCTTGTGTGATCTTCTGGGAAGTCTTTGAGCATAAACTGGTACTTAGTTTGACTAGGCAGAAAGACTGGCCCTCAATAAGCATTTTTGAATTATGCTGGGCAGAGTAGGACAGAAAACATATTTAGGGGGACACAAACTAAGCAGCTTCAGACTTTCTTCCTCCAGTCTTGTAGATGGGAGATTTTGTTTTGGGGCTTGAGTAACATGATCTTGTATTATTTATCAGCTAATATGTTCCAGTGCAATACCCTTTTTGCTCTCTGTCTGTTCCACATACACTGGAGAAATGAAGACTGTAATCAGATTTCCAGGAAAGGAGCACAATGAAACACCTTTACAGTACATACTACTCCTTGGCATAAACAGAAATAGTGAAAACCCTTGGCATAGCCTTATATTGTCTTATGTTGCCATCTGATAATGATATACAAATTTTTTATCACAATGTGCAATTGCACTGCTCACAAATGTGAACATTTATATTATTTATTTGTGATAGTTTTATATTATAGCTGCATGCATTTGAGCACATGTGTATGTACAGACACACACGTGTGTGGCAAATGCGTACATGCACTTGCATTTCTTTGACTCTGTATTTGGACTTAATTTGATATTCCTTGTTTCTTCCTGTGTCAGATCTGCACTGTTCATGTGCAAGGAAGCAATCATAATAATGATTGACTTGACAGTCATGCTTGAACTGGTCCTGTCAAAAGACTGGGCTGAAGGAAGAGAATGTGAAGCTGTTAACCTATGACAACAGAAACTGTATATAGAAAGACCTAAGCTGACTTAAGATGACAATAAAGTAAAGAGAAGGAGTGGAAAAAATACAAGCTGGTAGGCAGTCATTAAACCTGAAGCCAATGGTACATCATAAGATTGTTAGCATTGCTTTAATGAATCCAAAAGTCAGCCTACTTGACCACCTCATGTAATTCCCCTGAATGACAAAAGTAGGCCTAAGAGCACATGAAGTAGGATTTGTCTTTTTCTTTTCCTTTCAGTGTAAGGTACTTTCAAATGGTATTCACAAAGATGAATTTTTAGTTTTCACAATTTTGCTGTCAGGAAGCAGAGGAGGGGTGTGGGTGGTGATGGTTTTTGCACCATTTAGTGTGTCTGCCCTTTCCAGCCCTATCATTCAGAGGCTGAATGTAAATACTGATGATACACAGAACTACACTGAAGCTCTTCTTTTTCATTTTAAATCAGTATGGTTGTTTTTATTTGCTGTTTCTCTCCGATTGTTTTTCTCAGGGAGAACTTCATTCAGAGTAATAGAGTGCTGGGTATTAAATGAATGCCTGTAGTCCAATGAACTCAGTATGCTACTCATCTTGTTACTACACTTAATCTAAATAACCTTTTTTATGCTCTGTTGGAATGGCATTTTCAAAAGGCTATATAGTAGCAAATGAGTGTATATGTCAGTCAGGATTTGCTAGACAAATCAAATCTTCCTGACAAGTACATTTATTCATTGCTATTTACTACACACTCTAGTTTGAAGGACAATTTTTGTGATCGGATCATTAACATTTACTGTCATTTTGGCAACATTTTCCAACATTTCTCTTTCCCTCCTCTCTTGCCTGTGGTGTGCTTAGCAGCCTCTGCCTAACAGAAGTTAGCTTTAGAAGGATTATATCACCAATATGTTAAACAGATTTTTTCCTTTGACTAACTAGTTTATTGCACAGAAGGTGTCTAAGTATTAAAAAAAATATTAAATACAAGGTTCCTAAATGCAACATTAAGAATCTACTACTGTTACAGCCTTGATAACAGGTAGACAACATTTTCCTACAAGATCATGACTTCTTGACAGGCATATATGCATGTTAATTTTTTCCAGGCCAGATCTTCAGTAGATATAAATCAACACATTGATCCCAAACTGAAGTCTTGCCTTTGACATTGAAAAATACCAAGCAATTATATGATGCTTCAATGTATTTTACTCTTTTTATTATTATTTTTACTATGTCTTCCTTTGAATAAAATCAATTTCAGTAAACTTTTACTTAGCAAAAATTAAATGCCAAAAATATGGAGCTTTCCTATTTGGAAGGATTTATCCTTTATCTCATCAACTGTAACATGGAAAAAGTACTCATAAAATTGCTGATGTGCACTAGTGCTGGGGACTGTGGAAGCAGAGTCCAGGAATAAAAGCACTGAGCTTAGGTAGATAGGATGTCAGAAGAGAATCATCAAAACCAGACCTCTGAATAACCTATCTTTCTTCAACAACAAGGCACAGCATGATAGAATTACCTCTGAGAGTTTGAGTCTTTTTACCAACACAGAAAAATACCCTATCTCTAGGGGATTTCCTAGCCAAAAACTTCATACAATAAAGCTCGCAGTTAATTTTCAAACTAAAACCTTTCTGTAACAAAGTTAACAAATTCTGCAAGTAGCCAAATAAGCCTCTCACAGTCAAAATTATATCAGAAATGCCTTTCACTTTGGAGTATTTGGAGTACCTCACATCCTATTGAAATCTCAAGCTATTTACTTCAAACCAGTGACACCATTTTCAAGTAACAAAAATAGGGAAGGAATAAAATGTACTGCAAAGTAAATGGTGGGTCACCAGTTTTAGCTAAATATTAAATCACTCAAAGACAGATTGTGGTATTTCCAAAAAGGAAGTAATTGCTAAAAAACCACCACCAAATTACTAGAAATACTGTTAACACAGCAGATATCCATATAACAGATCCATCCACTACTGTTTGTATCTCACCAGGTCTAACTGGAAAATACTGAAACATCAAGCACAATGATAAAAATTTGTGAGGAAAGAGAGAAACTAAGGAATTTTAGACTTCCATGTGAACTTACACCTTCCTACTAAAATTCTGGTTGACTATTAGTCATTAGTAAGTCCTAGAGTAAATAAAGCAACCTAAAAATTTTTCAAGAAAATTCAAATATTTATTTATTATAAAATTATTTTAAATCTTTTCTTCTTATTTATATTTCTCTAGAGTTGAGAAAAAAGCTCAAACACTGAAATTTCATGCAAGTTTTCCCTAAGCAATCTAAAAGGGTTTCCCAATCAGCAACAAAACCTGCCTGCTCACCTGGCTAGTTATAAATTGGTAAAGAACTTGGACACATAGGTAGCCTAACTCACCTGTTCTCTCCAAGATGGATATGGAGAGCCTTTAGGAAACTGAGTGCCCTCACAGTAGCCAGCTTGAGCCAAAGTTTCTACACAATGGACATGACTTTCAAGATAATATCTGCTTGAAAAAAAATGGTTAAAACTGTGCTGTTCCTGAGAAATATTTTAATTACAACAAACTGACACATTCCACTGGAAAAGTTTCAGCTGCAGAACTTCTTGCTGATTCTCACTAAAGCAGTTTGGATTTACTATTCCCAGGTGAGCTCATAAGCAGGTCTGTTAGGAAGATCATCTTGCATTGGTAGATCTGATATCGAGTCAGGAAGACCACATGTACAAGGAGCCATGGGTTCTCTGTTTTTTAGTATCTTTCTCTACAATTGCATTTTGAAAGTGAAAGTTTTTGCTCTATTATCCTGAAGCATCCCCCAAAAGTTCACAGAGTCGCAGAATATTCTGAGTTGGAAGGGACTCACACGGATCAAGTCCAGCTCTTAGGTGAATGGCCCCTGTAGGGATCAAACCCACAACTGTGGAGTTACTAGCACCATGCTCCGACCAACTGAGCTAATCTTTGGGGTTATGAGTTTGGGGTTTTTTTTTCTTTCTTTTTTTTTTTTTTAATAAGCCTCTTTTGCTGCTGCACTTAGCAATGCTGTCAACTCGCCCGCTCCCTCAGATTAACCCAAAAGCAATACACAGGTAGTGCTGTGAGTACTGATGCTGTAAATACATTAGTCAGAGATTCATAATGGAGAAAATATGATAACTGAGCAAGTCAGAGAAAGCAAATGCTGGATGCTAACTTAATTTACACAGTGTAAAATGTTGTCAGTGGAATCTACAGAGCTACATAGGATTAAGCCAAAGAAAAATAAGAACTCCATATATTGCAAAAGACTGTGCGAGATAATACAATATTGTGTAACACAATTTAAGACAAGATTGTAGATGAAAACTTAAACATGTTCATCTAGTAAAACTCTCCTTAAAATTAATTTACCACAATAAGGGCATGGTCTCCTTTTTGAATTTTTCATCCTTCATTTTACCTTTCAGTCCTTCTATTCTCTTTTTAAGAATACACTCTGCAAAGCCATATGCAAACACCTGGCACTAGAAAAGGTTCTCAAAAGAGAATCTATTTCACCCATAAGCATAGTAATGCGGCATCAGAACATAGTCCCTACCAAGCTGTCGGTTCTTGATTTCTCAATGTTAGAATTTCAATAATCATAGGTAGGCTTATTTTTTCTCAGAAAAAAAGTTATTTTTTTGTCAGATAAAAGTTATTTTTTATAAATCCCAAAAAGGGATTTACTGTGGAGGTGTTTGAAAATAAACAAGCATAACATATTGGCAAAGACATATACAAAAGATTCATCTATACAGAATCTAAAGCTATGCCTGGAAATTCAATATGAATGCATCTTAATAATCTCTAGATGCTCAGATTTATGTATAGATAGATAAATATGTGTGTGTTGTTCTGATCTTTGTTTCTAAGTCCTCCCATAATATAAATAGCCTTTAGAACTATACCACCCCCTGGAATTTTATTTTGGTTTCTTTTTTTTCACTCTATAACAGGACCAAAACATTAACATGAAAGCAGATAAAAATGTATCAGTCCTTTTAAGTCTTACCTTGCTCACCTTATCTTGAAAGTGTGCAGGATGTGGGCTATGCTGCTCCTATTTAAAATGAAAAAAGGATACATGGGCCATCTGCCTACAGAAGGTTGTGGTTTGTTCCGCTGAAGAAGCAGTGAAGAAGAGAGGAAAAGGAGAGGAGATAATATTTAGTGGGGAAAGAGTCTACAAGCAAATTATCTTTGACTATTCAAGAATATTAAAATCTCACAGATTCATTTCACATTTCATGGGCTGTTCATTGTGTAGTTCTACAAATCTTGGAAATTATAGACATGCAGGATCTGTTGCACTTCCTTGGTTTCCAGGCAGTTGCTATTTACCATCAGGGCAAGCAGCTACATCTGCTGTATTCAGGCAAG
Source organism: Formicarius rufipectus (assembly GCA_013399695.1). Taxonomy (NCBI): domain Eukaryota; kingdom Metazoa; phylum Chordata; class Aves; order Passeriformes; family Formicariidae; genus Formicarius; species Formicarius rufipectus. Next base: position 480,314 of record VXAU01004742.1, on the reverse strand, counting down.
GTCTTCACATACCATTTTAGATCTGCCTCATTTTCCCAATCTCCACCATCATCTAAGGTTCCTTTGTTCTGTCAAAGTCTGCAAGAAGGAAAAAAGGGATGCAAAATACGCTTCAGGCAAAAACGTGGGATCTCATCACATATTTGAGCTTTAGACTTTGGTGGGCTGGAAAACCATTCATAAAAGCAAGTCTTCTTACATCAAAAATGGCACGTGGCAATAATGGAGAATCTGTAGGTTGGAAAACTAAGTTGTCCAGCTTGGAAAACAGTATTTCATAAGATAATTAGGTTTTAAATAATAGAGTGGAAGAGGTTAGGGAGAAGGGATAAATAAAGTTGCCTTTCAAAGTTCCAGAGAGAGCAAGCCAATCCAAACTGCAATTATCCTGTAAAGGCATATCTACCCAAGGGATATGGAAGTTCTATTCCTTTATTTTGGCACTGTTTTTCTCAGTTTCTGTCTCTTACAGTTTTATTTTACTTTCTCTTTTAGAAAACACATGACAGCAGAACATCCAGCTGCTTATGGAATATTCAATAGCCTTTGTGATTTAAATCAATATGATTTAACAGGTGGTTGTTTTGCTATTCACTTTTGAAAAATCACTGCAATTATAATTCTGCCATAACAAAGTGTTCTTCACATTCACAGCCTTTGACAATCTTTTCTCAGTTGCCAACTTCCCTCACATCCATGGTAGTACCATATCTCTGATAATCCTCTCCCACTCATATTAAAGTTCTTTAGCCTATGTAAAGACAGTCATTGCATCAGCTTTTCATAAACTGCCATCATTAATATTTGAGGTGTTTATGGATGGTGTAAATGGTGACAAAACCTCTGTATTATTATCTGAAAATGTCACAGCATTAAGTCAAGCCTTAGCCCTCTGGCTATATTGAAAGATAGAGCTAACAAGAAGTGATAAGTAACTGTAACAACAAGCATTTTTCTGAAGAATTCACCACTTTTCTTAGTTGAAAAAGTGAACAGCTATTATTTTGGTTTACATTTTGTTTTCTGTTTTATTGCCTATCTGGAATCATGTTATTAATGATTAGACCTTCTTATAAGTTTAGGATCTATAAACTAAAAAGTTATTTGGGGGAATCATAAATTATGGTCCTCCAAATTAAGAGATTGGCACAATCTGGGACAACACAAAGATCGTGCTTGTTTTTTTTTCATTCTGTTGTGCTGTGATTCCCTGTTGTATCATTTTGGCCTAACGTAGAAACAGGAATTGGTCTGATTGAAACATGGGTTGAGGACCAGTGCTTTTTTTCCCTCTCTTTCCACCTTTCACATATAAATTTCTAAATAATTTTGACTCATCCTAAATGTCAAAATGAAGGCTGCACTCCTTGAGGAGGTTTGGGTAAATATAAAAAAAAAAAAAAAAAATTACTATAATTTATATGTGACACACTTGGCAACCTTGAAGCCAGATGTATCAAATTACAAAAAATAAAGGGCTGAAAATAACAAAGATCAAAAACAAGCTGCTGTTGAAGGCCTGATAAAGTTTTACAAAAGACAATCAGAGTCTTACTGTGCACACACATATGTAACAAGCTGTAGGCTTCAGCCTTCATGATATGAGAAGGGTGCAGTGTCAGTTGTTTGCAGATTGAACATTCCTTCCAGCA
>VXAU01004742.1:443639-478653 GCA_013399695.1 Formicarius rufipectus | reverse complement strand
CAGCATACACAGCCAGAAAGCACTGCAAAAACCTGGAAAAATTAAGATACCCTGTTATATCAACAGGGCTGTTGCAAGATTCAAGACTCGGATAGCAGGAGTGACATATTTTCAGTGTTCTTGTTGTTTTCTACTTGATTCATCTGTCTTACTTTCCATAGTTCATAGGCGGATTAATTGAATAATTTTGTATGCTTGTATTTTTCTGTTCTGTCTTATGAACAAAAAATTCCCCTTTGAACCAGAACCAGGTCTTATCAACTATACTAGTTTTCAGTGAAATTGAAGGCATTTTGACCTAAAATTCTTTATTAAAGTTTAGGACCAAGGTCTCTCTCAAACACAGTCACTTATTAGAAGATAAACAGGCTTGCAAATACATTTGACTTGCTTCTTTTCAAAGAAATATACAGTTCCTAAACTTATACAGCGGTTAATTTCTAACCCCAGGGTTACTGTAATTTATATACATATAAGGCTTTGTTTGCTTAATAAACTAAACAATTTCTCTATTTTGTTTAACCTTTTATAGATAATTTTTTTACTGCCTTCTAGTTAAGTGCTTATTTATTAATTTTGACTAGGTTTACCCTACCATCAAATATTTTTCCTTCTATAAAGATTATTTTGAGATTAACCTATGGATGTGTTATTTGGTCAGAAACCCTTCTATCTTGGAAGTCCAACAGTGTTTGAGCCCTAAATGACTGGTTTAAGCCTGCCTGCCTGCCCAGCCTATAAAACAAAGATAATAAGTGCTTCACAAAAAGAGCTGCTGTGATTCATCAGTTAAGGTTTGTAGAGAGTCATGCTGATGATTTAGCATTAACCTATAAGAATGTGTGACTTTGTAGTTTAGGTTTTGCTGCTGCATTTCCTGTCTGTGGAATAACTAACAGATGAAGAGGTACCTCACGCAAGATGTTCTTTAAGAAACGTATGCCCTCTGGAGCACATGATGCTATTTAATGACCCACAATTTCTTCACCTTCACAGAAAGATCTCTAGCATTGCTGTGGAAAATGAACACAACAGTGTGCACTTTAACCTGCACTCCTGCTCTGAGCCTCAACTGGTTCATATTTTGTCATGTGTAAACAAGGTTTAAAGAATACTCCCATAAATATTCATATATGTGGCCTAATTAAAGAATTCAGGGTGTACTAGATTGGGAAAAAAAGGCTTGTAAGCAGTGGTATAGTGTTTGTACAAGAAAATTTCTGAGTTAAAAATATAATAGATGTCAATATGCGTAGCAGTGACATTATTGCAACCTGTAGATGAAGTTCATTTCCCCAAAGACTTTTGGTCAATAAATTTACAAACAGAATAATTATTTCAAGTTGCTGCAACTGACCTTCCTTCCTGAAAACTAGCAATTAATGAAAGTGAGTAAAGTGAGAAGTATAGACCTGACAAACAGGAGGAACAGCACACAGCTGTAACATTGTAAAGAATCAACAGAAAAACCAATGGTATTACCATAAGCACTGTAGAATCTCACTCTCCCTGGGTTTTGCTTACCTTTCTTTGCACTCTTTCTCTTCCCTTCCCATTTATCCTTGTATTTTTGATGTTGATTGGGTGGGTTTTTTCCCTACTTCCAATTTAAACTGAACAACTAAAACTCCACAGTTGAGGGAAATCTGTCTTCTAAGATTGGCAGATGAACTCGGTAGTGTTTCTTATAAAAGATATTAGAGTCAGATATTCATGTCCTTTCTTTTTTCCTTAATTCTATGCTCCTCAACAAGACAGCAATGTATTTCCTTTCTTATCCAGTTCCTATATGATGAGCTCTACAGTGATGATTATTTTATTTTCCCCACACCCTTAAAATCAACTATTCCTTTTTTCTTGTTCTTTCTGCTTTGTATTTTTCTCTTATGTCACTTTTTTTTTCAGAAAGGATTTCATTTTTTTCTGATGCTGCCTTAAGATTTGTTTTAGTGACCTCAACTTTTGTACAGTGTTCCAGTATCATTTAAATTAAATACTATAAATTGACTGTCTGTTGTAAATCTGTAATATTGTGTCCCAAGCTGCTAGGAAAAAATCATATATCAAATTCAACCAAATTTCACAAGTGGGAAACATAAAGTATGAACTTTATTGATCATGTCTGTATCTATGAGTATTCACATAGCAGTGATTAAATTCCTGAAATCCTATCCCAAAAATAGATTGTAATCAGAGCACAATCTCTAGCTGGTTTGTTGGTATTTTTTTTCTTTGTTTCATTCAAGATCTAGGTTCGAAAATTGGCAGAATTGTTCCTTGGCAGACTATTACTGATAATGCTATGTTGAATGATTTTGGAAATGAAACAATCCAGATTTGATAACCACGACAGTGTTTTACTTCCTGAAGCAGAAGGGAATGGTGTAGACACTCGGACATGGTCTAAATACCAGCCTAAACTGAATCACTAAAATCAACAAAAAATTGTGTAGATTTAAGTACATTACCCAATTAAATGAAGTATCTTTGTTCTGGTGATATGCTTCACACACTTAGTGAAAGAAATGTTCTTACAGTTCTATGGTATGAGCTGCTAAGAAATTAAGATGTGTGGGCTGTCAAATATTTTCTGTTACAAGGATCTGATCAAATAATTATCTGCAACAAATGTTGGGTCCAATTTCTACTACCCAGACCCTTTTAGAATTCACCAGAGGGTGATTTTGGCAGCCTGTCAGTAGGAAAACAAGGGAATGAGTCGGGAAACATTAATAAAAGTTGAAAACAACAGCTTCTGAAGCATTTGAATTGTCACTCACATGCATGTGAAGAGGCTGCCAGATGAGAAAATAAGAAAGTAGACTGATGGGAGATAACGGAAAACCAGAAAAGAGACATTGGAGAGTTATATTCAGAAACCTGATGGGAAATTTAAACTGCTGTCTTTTTTCTCAGCTCTTTCCAGGTGGCAACTTGCAAACCCAGAAAAGAAGTCCTGGTGCCCGGTATCCATATACACACCCCTGCTGTGTTTAAACACCCACAGTAGAACAGATTCTCATTTTTTTCTGCTTTAGCTGAGAAAATCATTAAGTCTCAACTGAGAGAAGCGCAAGACTGTAATAGTCCTTGAAAGAACACAAAGTCAAAACAGTGAGGAATGCAGCAACAGCCGCTGAAACTAGCGAACTTGGCAAGGAGAGGAAGGAAATCCTGATACCACACTGGGAAGAATAATGGACCTTCTGTCTCATCTTCTGTATTGCCACATACAGGAGAAACATGTTCGTACCTGTGTGCAAATGCAAATGAGACACTTAAAAGAGGAGGATCATGCTTTGTAGGAGGCTTTTCTCAATCTGCAAATTGTCAAGAGTTTTGCCTTCTATCACAGAAATCCCTGGGGAAGAAAAAAATTAACATCCTGGTTTTTCAGTTCTCCTTATTATCTCCTTCCTCCTTGGTTTTTTCCCATTTACCACTACCAATGAAATAAAACATTAACAATAACCTAAATATAGGCAGCATTATTAAAAAAAATAAACCTAGTTTTTTTCTCTACTAAACAGATTTTTTTACTCAGTGTATAACATTCAATTTTACACACATCAACATGGCAATATATCATCAAAACTGAGTACAAAAAAATTATAATTCCTGTTCTGGTCTCCCTAGCAGGGACTAAGTTCTAGGAAAAAAAACAACAACCACCCTCAAGTAAAAATTATCTCCAAATCCCTCTCTACGACTTCTGTAGAGTTTATATTTCAATGTAATATCCAAGAAAATGAATAGAATGTACACAGATACATTTTATTGATAGCTCAAAATAAAACAATATGTACAAGGTAACATAGCAGAGGATTTTCAGCCTAAAAGACATTCAGAAACTTACTGAAGATTTAGGAGTTAAGGACTTGAGGTAAAATTTGTAGAAGAAAAAGCACAATCCTTGACTTGAGGAAATCTTGAATTAAGACTCCCATTTTCTTGGTGTGGCAGTATTAAAGGTTTTTAATGACAAAATTATATTTGCAGTCCTTTGAAAACTCGTTTACTCCTTATGGAAGTACTAAAATGTCTTTAATCAGTATAAAAATAGGCCTTATATATCTGAGGTAACCACTTAGACCTTCTTCAAAGCAGCACAAAAAGAAAGATTCCAGATTTTTAAACATATGCCTTAAATCACTATGAGTTGTATTTTAGCCCTAGAGGAATTCCTACACTAGCTGTGAGGCAGTCTATGTGCTTGTACATCTCTAGTTTGGAAGCTGTGATAGCACCAACATATCACTCCTGAGATCTTAAAAAAAGTGGAAGTCTTGTATGGGAAATTATTAATATTTCAACCTTTGTCTTAATTTTCAATTTTGGTTAGAAAATCAGCTAGCCACACGTAGTAGCTAAATAAGAAAAAAGTCAAAACCCATGCTTAAAATGTACTGTGTTTTATTTCTAAACATTTCGGCAGTAGTCTTCCTTAACCTGAACTCTCACAAAGGGATTCATGTTGGTGCCTGCTCAGACTCTGGATCCAAGGGCAGCCAAGTTTTGCCTTTCTGGCTTAGTTGCAGGAGATACCCAGTGCCAGCAAGTTAGTGTGCAACCCTCCACTGACTACGAGGAGGCTGCTGACATCTGCACCACCATCAGCTCCACAGTGTGAATCAATGCTCGACCTGGGAAGAGGCTGAGCTGTACAAGGGGGACATGGACAAGCATGAGTCAAAGGGTAAGATGGGAGCATTAAATAAAAAACCTGCACATGGTGCAAAAGCCCAGAGTCAAAAAACTGTTACCTTTCTTAAAACATTCTATTTTTGTTATCAGTATTTTAACATGGAAAGCTTCACTTTTGGGGAAATTAGCTTTGCCCCTCAACAAAAACAGAAACTCAAACCCAACAACTGCTTTGGGGATTTCCTTCTGGTGTTGTCATCAGGGCTTGATTTTGTAGCATAGTATATCATTTTGATACCAGTCAGAAACAGCTAAGTGGAATCAAGATTATATCTCTAAATGTCATGGTTCCATATTTTTACTTGAGTTAATGTTAATCAATTAATGTAGCATTTCAAAGTTACATGCTTCTGAGATAAACTGTCCAGAAAATTCAAAAATAAGAAAACCTTAAAGAATTCAATCTTTAAATATTAAATTCTTATCATGTACAACTTCAATCTCAGAGTTCAGGAAACCATCTTGGAAAGGTAGTGGTTTTAGCATTAGATGCAGAGTTCTTACTTCTACTGATCAAATTACAGACCTCCTTCCTTAATATTAAAAAATGCATGTGTACTGATGCCTAATGATTTGATGTGTATTTTGTAGATCTTTAGAGTTTTAGAATTGTAGGTTTTCTTGTTCACATATTAAGTGGTGTTAGGAGTCAGTAAAGTAATTTTCTCACATATTCTTAAGCTTTCTGAAGGTCATGGTGTTCTGCAGAGACACCTGCAAGACAACTTGAAGACAAAACAGAGGAAGAGTCCAGAGCCCTTGGAGCTGCTCCAAGGGGGTAACACTTAGGACCCTGGGGGTGGGACACCAAGGGAAATGAGAATCATGGTTGGTTATAGATATCTTATATGTTAATTATTGGAAGATTATAAAAACTGTAACATCACTGGGGGAGGGGCCAGACGGCTGGACGCCGGACTGCCCAGGCCCAGGCCTTGCAGTGGTGTGCACCTCCATGGAAACTCCCAATAAAGGTATTTATCTATCTTTCTCCATTAACATTTCTCTGAGTGCCTATTTTCCAGGATTTTAGGCATCAGTACAATGCTACTTGCATAAACTTGTGGTCTGGAAAACATATGATCTGTAGTTTGCAACACTTCACCCTAGACTCTGAGCCTAAATGGAGGTCGTGATCATACTGCTATGTCTTGTGATCCAATTATCAAAAAAACCTCCAAAACCCAAAGCACTAAAAACTGTCTTAACAATACAGCCTAAATATTTAGAATTAACTTCTCCTTCTTCCCTAATTCTGTATGCCACAAAAATGCCACTGCCTATAAGATCAAAGCTAACATTTTCTACAATCTTTCCCTGCATGTTTTCAGAAGAATTTTGGTGATTGATAGAAAACAGATAGAAATAAACTTTTCTCTGAATATTTGTTAATTTCTTCCAACTTTCAGAATCAAGAAGGAAAAATGAGGAAGCTTATAAATACTTACTTTTTTTTTTTTCCATTCTTGTAAATTTTCATATTTTATTTTTGAAAAATCAACTGTAAGAATTGAAAGGCTGGAGTAGTAAATGAAAGATTATTTTCACAACAGCTAAAGTATGCTTGAAACCATGGAGAAGCATTTTGCTAAAATCCTGATAAACATTTTGAGGGATTTGATTCATCACTGTACAGTTAGCTCCAACCTTATTCTAACTCCATAGTGTAAATTTCCATTTTACTCGTGAGATTATTGTATGCACAACATACAGTAATTTGTCAACACACCAGATTCTTCTTTGAACTATGGAAGTTTCTTCCCTCTAAATCAGTACCTTTGACCACATTTCTCCAGCCTTTTTTTATACTGTCATGATCAACCAACTTATTGTTGCTTCTAAAAGCTGAAATGGCCATATTTCATACTCTATTTATCTTTAATGTAGGCAATATAATAAACTTTTAATAAAAGCCTTTAAAAAAACTCAGTCCTGCTGAATGCAAGTCACTAATATAAAAATCACTTTAACAGACAGGCAATGAGAGAGTCATCACACCAGTAGGTGCTTAAACAACAAACCCAAAAAAGTCTGTAATCATATCATAAATACCTGAACAAGCCAAAAGTTTATCTTAAAATTTATAGAGGAAAAATCATGTATACTTAATTTACTTATGTGGTATTACTTCTAAACCGTGGAATGCATCTAGTGACATTAGTATGTTAACAGTACTTGAACAGAACATTTTTAAGACCATGATTCCAATAATTTTAAAAATTTAGTGTACTGTTTTTGCTAACAATACTCTATTGAATTGTGTAATCTTCTTATATTAAGCAATGTCCATTTAGAAAATGGAATCCAGGGTATTTAATTTTAAAAGTTTACAGTAAAAACTAACTTGGCAAAACAAGCATTAAAAAAATCAATTTTTTGGTGATATAAACCTTGTTGTTTCTTCAAGTGCAGAGAGAGTCAGGAAACATCAGTGAGTTCAAAAGTAAGTATAGTACAGAAAAAGTTCAATGTTCTTGTCAGGACACTTGAATTAAATTTAATGTTCCTAGTTCCAAAAATAAAAATAATAATAACAAAAAGACTAATATATCAGCTGGTGTAAATCAACATAGCTCCAACATTTACACGAGATAATTTTAGAACAACTTTAAGTCAAAAAATCTATGATTTCTCAAAAGCAGACATTCACAGTTCTGTAAATCTGAAATAATGTGTTGTGCTGGAATTTCTGCTGAAAACAGTGAGATTTCATGGAACCACAAAGATAAAGATATCTTCTACAGATGACCAAGCCTGTCAGGCCAAAGAGAAATGCATTAATTTCATTTGGTGACATAAACTGTCTCACAAGCAACAGTCCTGTTTCCCAGCATTCCCAACTCCACTCCATACCCAGACATGTTTGCTGGCTTATACCTCCTGTTTTGTTTTAGCTTTGTTTGCTGTGTTATCCCTGCTGAACTCATCTTCCCTGCCACCAGACTAGGGAACAGCTAAAGATGTAGTACTATGTCCACAGTGAAGATGTGAATCCCTTCCTGCAGCTGTCAAAGTCCCCAGTAGTTACACATTTGTTGTCTGGTGATAGGGTCTGTGCAGCCTGGATGGAGTGTCAGGGAGACCACTCAGCACCCGCTGAATTCCTAGAAAACTCATAGAGATAACTATGGGATTTTCTTACTTTTGTATCTAACATGGGGTGCTTGGATGCAGTGACTGAAATATGAATTGTGCTATTCAGAAAAATCTGTAGGAAGAAAGTTCAGAAAGCTGAGAAAGAAAGATTGAGAGGAACACCTCATAACTGCATTCACTATAGGTTAATACAGATTGCTTCACTGTTAGCTTTAAGCAAGGCTTTAAGCAAGCCACATTGTGCTCTCTGGACAGACTTCACAACTGCTTTTAGAAAAATCCACTTGAACTGAGTGAAATACAAAATATGTGAGCAATATGCACCATGTTTCTGTTCTGGGTAAGAGGAAAAATACTTTTCCATTATTAATAAAGAGATGGTTTCACTCATTTTCATGTATTTTCCTGTATACTTAATTGCACAAACCAACATAATTGTCATATAATATTTAAATTTTTAATGAAAATAGTAGAAAAGAACATCTGCTAATATGAATTTCAATACAATATGTTTGGAAACAGCTACAGAAGAGAGTAAAGAAATTTAAAAAAAATTAATTTTCCTGTTAATAGTATCAAATCTGGTTAAGATACAGTCTGGAAATGAAAAGCATCAAAATTTAAAAAAATAAAAAGGTAAAATTAAAAATTTTTTTGATTTAATTGTTGCATTTTTCTGAAATGTATTCTTTAATATAAAAATTAATTTTGAAATGTTAGGGGCAAGTTATTTTAACATTTTTCTGTCAGTTCTAATATCAGATCAGTGCTTTTGGTAGTAAATAAGGAATTCATGTAGCAGTGCGCTTGTTCTTCTGCCTGCAGGATCTGTTTTGTTTTGCCTCCATTTCAGGAACTGTAAGAGCTTTAGTGTAGACTGCTGGAGCACTTTGGGATTGGCTAGAAACATCAAGGCAAGGTCTAGATAACTCATGGGTCAAAACTTAATTTCCCCTTAATTTCTGAACATTTGCCTGCCTTTCTTGTGCTCTGTGTTCACTGTGCTGGTGTTGGCTATAAAGAAGAAAAAAAATTAAGGAACATTATTTAATGTGAGCGGCCCAAGTGCCATTGTAAGGGACCCCACTAGGATTCCACGGTCATTTTTCTTCTCTGATTTTCTGTGTTTATGGTGTTCCTATGTTTATACTGCCAGCTAGAGTGATCAAGTGCTGAAAGAAAGGATTTTGTAAATCTTTTAACACAGATAAAAAGCAGCATGTTATATATAGAGATGGAGAAAGTCTACTCTGCCCTTTTCCATCTTGAATTGTGAGATACACTGACACAAAAAGCTCTGCTCTTCTGCAGTATTTTTCTCAAGTATTTCACCACATATATATTTACTGTTTGGGTGGGGAAGCCTTTTTCAGTAACATTTGTGAAATAAAAGTTTGGTATATGTTTGTTTTGTGACAATCTTCTGCTCTTTGGGGTGAGCGTTACCTGTTTTCTGTTTCCTCTCCACCCCTTTGACCCTTGGTACAGAAAATTGTGAACCCAGGTACCACAGCTGGGGCACAGTAGGTAAGAAAAAGAGACCTATCAAAGGATAGCTGTGAGGGTGGTAAGCTAGGAGACAGATTGTACTCATCCTTGAGCTTTTCTTTCTTAAGCACAGTGCATCTTTAAAATCAGTTCCAGAAATCAATGCAAAATTTCAGTGGAAAAAACAGCCCTCTCCCACTGCTCCTGTTACCAGGATTTTAAATCCTCTGATATTACTACATAACAACCATCATGGAAAAGGTTATCTAGCTTGCAAACAATTATTTTCTATTTATTAATAATGCCTTTTATCAGCATCCAGAAGAACATGCTCATTTACATACTTCCCCAAGTTTTATGGGAGCATTAGCTTAACAGCTTCAAAAGCACATTCATCAAGTCATTCCTTTAGCTCTTGTATGGCTCACAGTCACATGATATAATAAAAAGTCAAGCTGGGGTAAAGGGTTATCATAACTTAAGATCACATTCTGGGCAATCAGCTCATCCGTTTGCTCCAGTATTTATGTGAAAACTTAAACCTGTCACATACAGAGAACATTGCCACATTTCAGCAAAGGCTTATTAACTGCTATTCTTCATAAGTTTAAACTAAAACCCAGACTTACTCAAGGTTCTTTCCTCACACTTTTGAGAATCCAGGTTCCTAGTCAGGCTTGTTTATTGGTTTCACCATGACAACTTTTGGTAATGCTGCTTATGTTTGTTGTGTTTGCAGACACTTTTAATGTCGTATCTTAAATACCTAATGCAGTCATTTAGTTCTTCTGAAAATTAAACACAAGGGACACAGGGTAATGATAAATGAAATTGTGTCAAGTGGAAAAGAAGTCTAGTTAACATCAAAGGAATTAAGGTTTGACTCTGCATTATTTAATTAACATTCTGTAGGAGGGGTTAATAAATGTTAATAATATTAATGGTTTGTATGAGCTGTTAAGATAAAGTAATCCACGCTGTGATCTGGGAAGAGTACTGGAAGGCAGAATACTCGGTTCTCTCTTACTGGCCTTGCCAGAGAATGTGTGCAGTTTTAAGAAGATCTCTTTCTGTGCACCTTCTGAAGTGCCCAGTCACCCAGATGCCTGTATAAATCTTGCACTGAGTTTTCAGAAGCACTGAACATCCACTGCAACCGATGTTCCAGCAAAGTCAGATACCCTGAGCTGACAAAAGTTGTACTGAAAAACAGCTTCTGCCTCAAGTGCAGTGTCAGTCCAAGATGATGCAGCCAACAGAATCACCTTCTCCTCACCGTAGGGAATGAGGGTATACAGAGCTCCAGCTGAAAACAGGTCACCTGCACAAGCTGTGCACACCATTGGTGCTAAGTCTGAGCAAGTTGGAAAGATAATGTTTAGCTGTGTTTCATCTGGATTATTAATGTAGCTGTGCTAAGATATTAATAACATTTCATCAGCGGTGGTCCCAAACTGCTGTGCCAGAAAGGTCAACTACATAAAGAATTTAACGCAAAGAAGAGCAACAAAAACCTACAGTCAACTCAATGAACCAACCAAAAATGCCCAAGCTCCAAACAAATAGATACCAGTGCCAGTTAATTTTAAATGAAACATATAATAGTTTGGCTGTATTTGCTTTAATATTTTTTTCTGCAATTTTAGTACTGCATCATTGGATTTTTTTCTGTTCACATTTCACTTAAGAGATTTAAAACTACAAAGGACATTATGGTTCAGAATAATTTTCTAAAGTGTTTAGATGCCCTCTTTCTGTTCATTTCAATGAATAGTGCCATCAAAATCACTATAACACTGCTGATAAGTTTTGAAACTCTCTTTTCAAAACAATGTGTTCATATTGGTGTTTCAGTTCAGATCATGAGCCTGTTTTTGAAGAAAATAGTTCAATCATTCCCATCATTTGTTTCACACCATGTAGCACTCTAAGATTGCATGAATATCCCTTTTGGATTAAATTGAACTGAAAAATGAACACCTAAAGCACAAGTAACCAACTAGCCTCGTTCAAATATCAATGAGGTTTTAGTCCATAAACCTCACTAGGCAAAGGCTGAAAGAACACACCTTCGCTTAAAAATGTGTAGTATGGACTTTGAATTTTCAACACTAACAAGTTCATCTCAGAGATGCAATCCATAAAGATGCAGTTCAAGACTGCTAAGACAGGCACAGAGGAAGTAATAACAAAGAAAAAGACAGAGGTCCTTAGAACAACTTTAGGAGCTAACCAGCAGCAGATAAAATTTTGTCTTCCTTCAATTTCAGAGATGAGAAATTGCAAGTCCCCCCCAAAGCCACACAGTAGGCCATAATATTTAAAAGGACATGTGCTACACTGATAAATTAACTTTAGTGCATTTTAAAGCCACCAATATATCTGAAAACTCTCTCACTAAGAAACTGCTTCCGAAGAAACTTGCCTGGCTAGTACTGATTTGAAACAGATCCTCTACAACAAAACTGCACTTTCAGCTCCTAAACTCCTGTAACTTGGTGGAGGTCCATCTTTCTTGACATCTGAGTGCTGTGTTCAAATGCATGCAAGTACTGGACACCACAACCCAGGCAATTTGACACAGCTTCAAAGCCACAGGCCCTGATTCTTGTGGGGGACTTTAACTACCCTGCCATCTGCTGGAGAAGCAACACAGCAAAACGCAAACAGTCCATGAGGTTCCTGGAAAACATTGATGACAACTTTCTGACAAAGGTAGCAAAAGATCCCACAAGGATCAGCCTTACACTTACAAACAGAGAAGTCCTTGATGGAGATGTGAAAGTTGGAGGCAGCCTTGCCTATAGTGGCTGATACTGTGGAATTCAGTATCAAGTCAGCAGGAAGCAGAGCAGAAAGTAAGATTGCAACCATGGACTGCAGAAGAAATAACTTTAGACTCTTTAGGGATCTTCTTGGAAAAATCTTCCTGAGAACAGGTTCTGCAGGAAAGAGGAGTCTGAGCTGGTTGATATTCAAGGATCATGCACTTGAACGTGAAGAACATTTGTCTCACACCTTCATAGGCAAACTCAGGAACCATAAACTTGATGAGTGGACAATGAGGTGGATTGAGTACAGAATGAACAGCAGATCCCAGAAGATCATAATGAAGGGCACATGGTCTAGTTGGAGGAGTGCAAGTAATGATGCTCCCCCGGTTCAATAGAGGTCCCAGTACTGTTTAAATTGTTCATCAATGACTAGGATGAAGGGGCAGATGCCTCCTCAGCAAGTTCTCTGATGACACAAACTGGGTGGAGTGGCTGATAACCCAGAGTGTTGTGCGGCCCTTCAGAGGGACCTTGACAGGTTGGAGAGATAGGCAGAGAAGAACTGCCTGAGGTTCAACAAAGGCAAGTGCGGGGTCCTGCACCTGGGGAGGAATAACCCCTTGCACTAATACAGGGCACCAGTACAGACCAGAGGCTGTTCTTCAGGAAAGCTGCTCTGTGGAGGAGTACCTGAGGGTTCTGGTAGACAACGAGCTGTCCATGAGCCAGCAGTGTGCCCTTGTGGCCAAGAAGGCCATTGGTATTCTGGGGTGCATTAGGAAGAGTACTGCCAGCAAGTTGAGGGAGGTGATTCTGTCCCTCTGCTCAACCCTAGTGAGACCTCATCTGGAGTGCTGTGTCCTATTCTGGGCTCCTCAGTGCAAGACATGGGGCTCCTAGAGTGAATCCAGAGTAAGGCAACAAAGATGATTAATGCACTGGAGCATCTCTCACAAGGCCAAGCTGAGGGAGCTGGGACTGCTAGCCTTGAGAGGAGACAACTGAGAGGGAACCTAATCAATGTCTATAAGTATCTGGAGGGAGAGTGTCAAGAGGATGGAGTCAGGTTCTGCTTGGTGATACCAAACAGTAGGACAAGAGGCAATGAGCAGAAACTGATGTGCAGGAAGTTCCAGCTGAATATGAGGAAGGACTTTACTGTGCAAGTGACCACTCATCAGAACAGATTGCCCAGAGAGGTTGTGGAGTTTCCCTCACTGGAGATTTTTATAGTTTCAAAATCTTTCATGGAATTTTTCTCTCCTTAACCAACACAGTTAGCTGTGCTTTCCAACATAATGGATGGGGAGGTGGGGCAGGGCAGAGGAGTAGACAGTTTTTTTCTGGCTTTTTGCCACACTTTCCTGGACTCTGACTGCAGTGTGGGGCTAGTCATTGTTTGCTGGACTGGTGGAGGTGTTTGCAGGGAGGAACCCTGGTTCGGTCCCCCATATCTGTGTGCTCTGTGCTGCCCATTGGAGAGAGAGAGAGAGAGAGAGAGAGAGAGAGAGAGAAGTCACTGATACCTGCTTTTTTGACAGACTCCTGGACGACCAACACCATCTACAGAGAGTCGCTAACCTGCCACACCCTATCCAGTGCCTTTAGACAAGAGAAGAATCTCTACAGGAATTTCCCACGGGGAAAGTTCCATGCCATCCTTTGTGACTGCCATTTTTCCACTTGATTTCTCTTTTCTGGAATCACCACCTCTCCCTGATTGCCTCTGTGCCTTGTCGGAGTCCAGGAGTGATTTTTGTGGTTGCTGCTTCCCAAGGTGCGGCATCATCCCCCGCTGTCCGTAAATATAACTGCATTGAAGGGGCAGAGAGAGGACTTGATTCATTTGAAGTTTTTTATTACGGTGTTGCTGTTTGTTCTGTTCTGGTTTTGATTATATATCTATTTGTAATTAAGAACTGTTATCTTTTTCTATACATTTTCTGATTAAGGTCTCCTAATTTCAAAGTTTGTGGTGTTTTTGGGGAAAAAAGTCCCCTTCTTAGCCCAGATAGACAAGTTTACTTCAAACTGCAACAGAGACATTGAAGAACCTTCTGACACAGCCCTGTGCAATGTGCTCTAGGACAACCCTGCTTGAGCAGGGAGATTGGACCAGGTGACTCACCATGAACCCTTCCAACCTTACCTATTCTATTTTTTAAAAGTGCAATGTCTTGTCAAGTTATTCAGCATCTGCTTTATTACTAGACAAGATTTAAATGGCATGTTTACTTACAACAGAGATCTGCAGTAACAGAACAAAGATACAAACAACTTAAATGAAAAATAAATTTCTAAGGCTGCTGCAAACAATTCATTGTTACAAGTGTGTGAGGTTTACTAATTAACCTCAAAAATCTGTCTCTGAACTGGCATGCTCAAAAAAAGTCTCAGAGCTCTGCTTTAGCTTTCTGCCATTGTTGACTGCAAATATAAGAGACACAGAGCAGACTCCCAGCCCACAATGTGCAGGATCCCTTTCTATCTCAATTTCTTTTGATTTTTCTCTGTTGTGACTGGGCAAGGGAAGACCTCATGGTAGTGTGGAAGATTAAGATATCTCCTTCCTGTGTCAGCCTTAAAATATCTTCATTAGCATTTCAATCACGTCTCTTAATTAGCATATTCCCAGCAGACTTCAGGCTGCTTTTATTTTTCAGAAGTCTCTAAAGATTCATAGGTAAAATCGCACATTTCATATAACGTAGTACAGTACATTAATATAACATGGTATATTAAGCAAAATGTTCTTCATGTGAACTTATTGCTATTTGGTCTCTGCAGACACCATATAAAGGGGAAGCTGACTGTAAAATGTGACTTTTGGAATGCAGAGCTTATGCTAAGAAACACCTTATTCCCTGAAAATAGATCCTTTGTTTTGTTTGGGGTGGGACCAGTTTAAGAGTATAGGAACATATATTCTAATAAACTAAGTGGTGCTTTTAGGAATTTCATTGTTCATATTCTGTTCATAATTGAACAGTCATTATCATAGTTTTGCCCCAGAAAAAGAGGCCTTTCCCAAATACTTCTTGGGCAAAATTCGAGAGCAAACACCAATCAAGGACTTGTGTTGCATGAAAGGTGGGGAGTTTAGATTTTTGCCTGTCGGTACCCCCAGGAAAGTCAACACCCTTGTGTCTGACTGTCTGTCAGTGTCTCATAATGAGGCCCTTCACCAACAGATTCACAAGGTTGGAGGGTACTTTGACCACCCTTTTAGCAGGGACTCAACAGAACAAAGACCCCTCAATGGGTCCTGTCAAAAGATTTTCTGCTGCTGGCAACTGCAAGGACTCACTTTAACAGTTTACAGAATAACACTCTTTATTAATACAAATTGTGACAGATTAATAAGGTTTGAAGGTTGTTGGTGATAGTGTCTACCGCAAAAATATGTTTCAAAACAATCTCCTGATACATATATCAAGTACAAACTCTAATACAAAACAATCTACTAATATGCTATGGGGTAAGCACAAACAAAAGCTCTAGTTCTAAAAGCAGCATTTAACATGCATATAGTATATTTCTCACTCAAGGTGTCCTTCTGGGGGAAGAAGAAGATGGACTCAGCCCATCGAATGACTCCAGTGGTTTCAGTGGAGGTCTTCTCCCACTTTGCCCCTATCTCCAACTTACTTTTATACTATAATTCATTTATGTTTGGGTGGAGTTTGAGCACCCATAGTCATAAATACCTTTTATTTCTTATTGGTGTACCTAATGGGAAGAGGGGTGGTCATGGAACCCCCCTGGAGAGGGGGTTCAACATAGTTGTTGGCTTCAGCAATGGAACATCTTGATTGTCCCTTGGCAGACAGGTACTGTACTGTCTCAGTACCACAATGTTCCTGCATCCTGATGGCATTAGAATGAGAGGGGGTCACGTAGTGTCCACTTTATTCTACACTCCATTCTGTTCCTCGGAGTAGATGTTTATTGTTATACTGAGTAGCATGTCGACCTCAGTTCATCCAGGGAGTTGTAGAAACTTTTTACCCTAGAATTCTGAATCTCCTCTAGATTTAACCCTATCCATCATCCCACAACTTGTTCTCCACTTGTCCCCATTTGACAGTCTAGTTGTTAGCAGGCTGCTTTGAGGATAAGAGGACTTAGCAATAGGAAGGGGTACAGACTTTGCCAGCTAAGGTGGCAACAAGAAAACAAGTCCTAGCATTATGCAGTTTACTATCATACATGTAGCTACAGTGTTCCAGCATTTTAATGCAAGTAGCATCAACAGATTTATCTGAACATCATCTTTTGCATGACTAAGTATCTTTCAACCCAAGAAGCTATTTCTTTGGTTTACACTGTGATCTCTGATGTGGCTTTGGTATCTCAGGTAGTTTGCTTTGTTAGTAGGGGTTATTGAAAGAGATGATCATGGTTCATGCACTTTTATCATTTCTTGGAGCTAACCTCAGATATGCTTGAAGCCACAGGTGCACATGAAGCACCTAGTGCTAGATGAAAACTTATCTGTTCAGCACCATAGGAAACTTGTAGTAATAAACAGCGTCTCTAGAAAAAAAAATGGAGAAAGACTTAAGTCTTTGAGTAGTTTACAGAAAGTTTGTTACAAAAAGGTAATAGAGAAAATTACACTTAAAAATACATATTTTCTACTTACATTTTCAAATATTTGAACAAATATTTGATTATGTAATTTTTGTTCATATCAATAGGATTTGTGGTATGCATCTGAATCCTTGTGAGAATCTTTACAAATACTTACAAATACCAAATGACTGGACATTAAATAGGAAACAAAACATCCCCCACCTCTCACCTGAAGTAGATCAAAAAGAAAAATCTTAAAATTCTAGAAAATTAATTTATTTTATAGTTTTTTACCTTTCTTCTTACCTTACTGTCCTGTTTCTGTATTTGTAATTTAAATACATTATAGTAGAAAAAGTAGGTTTATCACAACAGATCTGTGTGACAAGGCGATTAATATAGAACCAAAATGAAAACCATTCCTTCTTAGAACAAATTAAATGCATGAGGCAGAGGCCTGGCTACGTGTAGATATGAGACTGGCACAGCAGATATGAGGAGAAAGAGTTTAAGTGTTTCAGAAAGCAAGCAGGAGAAGCAAACAAACATACACAGCGGTGAACCAACAATAGATATACCATACAAGACGCAGAAGCTGACTGCGGTCCATGAACAGATGCTGACACAAAAATGAACTTTGTAGCAAAGGCAAACAATGCCAAAACTGAAGTCCTGTGGACATAAGGGCAGAAATCCAAATGAAATCAGTATCTCATTCTGATCCACCCACTGTGCATCCAAACTAGCCATAAAGGGGCATTGCTCATATTACTTAATTTATAGTTTATCATGATGGACTAAAAATACAAATACTGAGGCTTTATTCATGCATTTGGACTGCAATACCCACAATCTCAGCAGCTGCACTTGGGTGTACAGCATCCTCAGGTGACTATGTTATCTATACATAGATATATATGATGTTTTCTGGGTCATCAAAGAGAAAATGTTGAATTTTTGTAATTACAGAGTAGAACACTAGTTGTTACAGTAATTGACAGAATTCCTACCAGCTTCAGTGATATAGTTTGACCTACTATACCTCTCAGGTCCTCTGAAAATATTGTACAACCACTTTTTCATTTAAGGATTTTTTTTAAAGCTGATTTACTATTTTTACAGACAGAACAGTTTTCCATTGTACAATGATGATTCAATTACATCAAACATTTTCTGGAATATACAGATAAATAATTTTTTTACACAGAAATTTTGAAATATTTCATTTTTACAAGATCAAATAACCTTGTTTAAGCTACTGTTTTGGTTTGTGATTTTAGAAGCATTGATCACATCCTACAAAAACCTTATCCATAGTTGATTATGGAAAAGTCAGAATAAATCTAAGAGAAATAGTCTACTCTTAACAAAATGATGCAAGTCATGGGACTACTGGGATATTTTTGAGGTGAAATTATTTGGAAATTGCATCTTGGAAGAAATTGCAACATTTTGTACAAATTTGAGAAGAAAGGCATTTCTGAACTAGAATGAAGACTAGAAGTATCAGGTAGCTCTTCCTCTCACTTCAGTCTTCAAGGAGTTTGAGAGAACAAAAAATTCATTGCACATTATTTAGAGTTCAATACAATTTTCTATGACTTATACAAGACACTTCATCTTCTTTGGGATACATCCTGAAGAGCTGCTTTCTTTGCTGTCAGTTACAGAGATTATTCCTCTTTCAGCTTCACACCTGCCTGGTGCTGACCTTCAGATTCGTCAAGGCAAAACAACACCTATTGGAAGAGAAGTCACCAAAATATTTGGGAAACAAATACTGTCACACAGTTTTTAAAACTAGTGGTGGATACAGTCATGGGGAAAGAAAAAGTCTGCTTTTTTTTCTAAACACTTCCAGAGCCCTACAGTTGGAGTGTAGTTTTTAACTTACTTCTCTTTGTTAAGGAGCAGAGCTTCTGTGTTTGGGAGAGAAAATCTTAAAAGGGAGACCGTAATCATATTTGTTTGCATGTGTGTTATTTCACTGACATATAAGCAAAGACACCCCACCAGTATTTGAATGTAATAAGTAGGACCTTTCTTCCTGTGAAAATTTAGTGGAATTAATGCATTTTTTCCTATATTGCTTTTCCTTTACATTTAGTTTCAGTGAATCATTAAGGAATTAAGTTTTACCAACATGAATATTCATTCTTTTGGTTACCTATACTGGCTTGGGATCAAGCCCAGAGCATAGTTGCAAGTGTATGTACATGAATATTTACAGGTGGCAAATTTTATATCCACATTTGCAAATGCTGCACTAGAAGTGATTTCTTCCATTTGCAGTCACAAACATAGTGCCATATCTCTCTTTTTGACCTATCACAACAGCTCCAGTCTGAAATGATGATTATTCATGGAAGACTGTGCATGATCAAAACAGAGTTAAAAAGATTTGCCAAAACAAAACACAGTGAATAATTGTGAATAATAAATTCCAGGAAATTAAAGTCTGACAGCAGATTTTCCACAGGCTTAAAAGGAACATCAAATAATTTCTTTGTCAGCTATTCTCACTATCCGCTGCATCAAATTTCTTACTGCAAACCAGTTCCAAAAATCCAGCATAATCTTTAAAGTGCATCAAACTTCTGACATTACATCTGTAAAGGGAATCAGCAGCATAAAACTCAGACATGGCATTACCTCCATTGTGCTGTATCTGCTGACCATCACTCAGAACAGGTATGCAGCATTCCTGTGTATGATGTATCCATATGACAGCCTGAGATAATGCCACCAAGGCTGGAGCTGAGCTGTTAGCTTCATGACTGATAAAGTAGACTACACACAAAAAAGTATATAGACAACCACAGGCACTAAAAATAGTAGAGGACTGAAGTTGCTTTTTGTTTTCCCTCTTATTGCCCATCAGCAAATGTGTTGACTTTGAAGATATTTTAGCACCCGTGAGACTGCCAGTGTTACAAGCTTGATCTGTCTCCTGTGTGTTGCAATTTTACTGCCATGTTCTCATTGATGGAATTCCATTGAGTGACTCATATTGATGAATAAACAATTGAAATGTTCTAATAAACTTTTATAATTAGAACATTAAATTACAAATAGAACAAAAATAAAAAGAAAAATATAAAATTAAACAGCATATATTTTTATTTGGGAATTACCATTTTTCTTTTTGTTTAGTTTTGTTGGGGGGTTTTCTGTTGGTTTTTTGCTGGGTTTTTTTTTGGGGGGGAGGGGCGGGGAGGGAGTGATGGTTGTTGTTGTTTTCAGGGGTTTTTAACTTCACTCTCCACAGAGGTGAGAGGGAAAAAAATTTACTCTCTGTTACAGGACAGTCTCCAAACCTGCAGAACTCACCTTTCTAAAGAGGATTTTCCCTATCCCCTAAGCAACTGACACATCTGCACAAAAAGAAGCAGTTTAGCATTGTTTTTCTCATCATGGAAAGTAGGTAGAGACCTGGCTCCTCCCTAACTTAAATTGGTTTCAGAAGTCCATGGGTGTTAGATTTTTTCCATCTGAGCACAATCCAGAGTTCATCTGTCATTTAAAACAAGGACATTGGCATCTGGATTCATTCATTCAAGTCTGCTATGGCATTGAGAACTTTCATGCCTTCAGGCCAGTCACTTAAATCCGTTATTTCAATTTATCCTTTTACAAAATAAGTATAAATAATAATGTTCTCACTGGAGTGTTTTGAGGTCAAATTCTGGTCTTGTTTCAGCAAAACTAGGAGCAGCACTTCTGTAGTTGATGGAATTAGGCTAAAGTAAAATCACCACAAGCGTCTTTCATTGTAAAATCCTTTACAAACTACATACAATGCAAAACAATGAATCACAACTAACTCATAGAAAAAGAAAGGAGACCAACAGGTACAAGTGGCTAAGCACTGACATAGAGGGATTGAAAAAAAAATGCGAGGATCACAGAAAGAATACTTAATTTTATTAAAATGATACTAGCATCTTTTTTACTTCTGCACAGTGAGACAGGCAGCCTTGATGGTAAGATTATATCAGATATCTTTGCACATAAAACAGCAAAGAATTTGACTCAGAAGGAGGTTTCTTCCCACAGCTTTTTCACAGCTTTCACTTTGGTTCTACAACATGTAAGGCTAACAGCTGTATTTTACTTTAAAATGTATGTTTTTAAAGACTGCCAGCACACTCAGTTTCCTAGGAATGCCACAAAATTTTGTGGCAGTTCCACTCATCCCTGGCCTGCTTTTCACAGTCCGACATGCAACACACACAGCCTGCATCTCTCCCGCAATGCGCCGCCGGATTTCTTGGACACACACCCCCGCCGTGGCACTCCACGCACCCAGAGCCAGTTCGCTCCCCCTCTCTCTCCTCCCACTCATTTCTCACCCTTATTGCGGCTCACCCCGACTCTGATCTCTCACTTCCTCCCCACTGCACATGCACACATTAAAACATCCACAGCTTTTGCAGTTATGAGCCAGGAAGAAAGGGCATGACAATTTTGCTCACTGTACTTTTTACCATTGCAGCTTTCAGTTTTTATGCTTAATCTGCCCCAGGCAGTTCTCCCTGAGATATTCGTTGTAATTAAAGAAAAGAGCATAGAAATTGTGAAATATTTGAGGAAAAGAAAGAATGCAAATCACATATGAAGCAGTTTGGGGAGCACAGAGAAAACAGACTGCATGTAAATCTGAGTTTGAAAATCAGTTACTTTAAAATACAAACACAAAACAAACAAGTCATCCTATATTGTCATTACAGTTAATATCAATTAATCTATAAAAGGCTTACTTTGTTTCATTCCATGTGCACATATACACCTTTCTTAAAGCAGATACTTTGCTTTAACCTTCATTTGTTCTTCACAGCTGGAATAAATAGTTAATCTCACAGGGAATCATGCATGGTATTTGTTATTGATTTTATAGCTCAATAACATACCAGGGCTGTGAACAGGTTGGTATCAGATTAGGAAACAACCACTTAGAAGCATACACCAGCTGTGCACTTGTGATAAATTACATTTTTCTCTATGAATTTTATACCTTGTTATAGTTAGTTTACAAGATTTAGCAGCATATGGACTGCCTGCTAGGAAGGTAACAACCCATAACACAATCACTTTCCTCACTGAAAGAAGCAACCTGTAGCTGGAGATTTTTTTTTTTAGAATATTGAATTGTAATAATGGATTTGGAAATCATAAAAGGTTTGGCATGTACCTTTGTATTTTGAGTTTAACATAGACACTGAAGTTGTGTGAAACAGCAACACACAAATGGCAAATGTGATAACATTAATATGCAGAGAACTTGGAATAAATGTAATCTAAATACAGGGTTCTTTAGAAAAAAATGGCAATATTATTTTTAGAGCTCTCAAAAAGAAACCACTCTGAGGTTTGTGCAGGGAAGAAAATTTCAAACTATACATTGCATTCCAAAGATCAATTCTACAGTTCTGCATGACCATTAAAACCTTTCCAAGTACCATTTCACTACAATTAAAGATAATGCAATTTTTTTAGAATACAGAACTAACATTTCTTAGGAAAGAGGATACCATTGTTAATAAAAATAATTAATGGGAATAACTTCATTTGGCAGAATAATGGACCCAGAAATGTTATGAATAAAGTATATTTCACTCAGGGCTTTTCACTTGCTCAGTTATTTCCCAGAATTGACCGCTGTTTTATATACTCACATACAAGGCACTTGCTATCTGGGGAAAAAAAAAAAAAACAAAAAAAAAAAACCAAACAAAACAACAACAACAAAAAAACCTTACACATATATGTATGCATTTTCTGTTTCTCTACTGGTATTATGGATCCCAGTTAAGTGATACAACCACTAAATCTAGATATTAAATTATTTGATAAATGATCCTGTGTGTTCTTTGCCAGAACAAAATTGTTGCTTGATATACATCCAGAGGAGTTGTTCCCAATGTGTTTATATTATTTTCCCTGGAAATTTTGTAGGCCACTTCTGTTTGTTCTTTAGGCTAAGCTAAATTGTCCTGCTGAAATGGCAGCATAATGTAGAAACCTTACTTCTCTTCTACCATGGGTAGACATTTCCTGACATAAACTGAATTATCTGAGCATAAATCTAATGACAAAACTCATAGACTGATAAATGGATATATCATCGTCAGTGTAATTCTAACATCAGTGAGATGGTAAATATGAGGACTGGATTATATATAAGTTTAAAAGAGGGAGAAATATAACAAATAAGCCCCTTATGTTATGAGGACATTATATAAGACAACTGAAGTTTAAATGCAAATGGGTATAAAGGTCCCAAACCTGAATTTGTTAATAATATTTAACTACAATTTATTAGTAAATTTACCTTACATAAAAGCACATTCAAGGGCTGAGCAGCATTTTAGTAGCTTTTGGATTTATTATCAAGTATTCACAAGACCCTGCAAAAGAATAAGTTGCCATACTGCAGCTGAAATTCAAGTCAACAGATACTCCTAGAACTGAGTGAATAATTAAAAAAAAATGAATAACTTATTCAAAACTATGAAATTCATCAACTAAATTACTTGACTAATACATCTATGAATTATGAACTGACTATGCTGGCTGAATAATACATTAATAATTAATATGAAAAATATAATTAAATTCTTCAAATTAATTACTCTGAGAATATGAGAAACCATAATTATTCTCTATACTGTATTCAAAGAATAGAATGCCTGAGTAGTCTGTATGCTTTTCAAGACTTATCATTTTTTAGTGCAATGTATAGGGTATATCTTTATAGTTATGGAGTGTTGGGGTGATATCTCAAATATCACTTCAGGCTAAAAATGAAACAAAATGTCATAATTGAACAAAATAACATATATTTTAATAGAAATATGCAAATGGTGAGACATGTAACATGGCCTATTTGGGAAAGAGTGGTTCTAGCCCTGAACAAATGCCCATTAGAGGGAATTTTTGACAAGCAGTCAAGAGCCAGGGCTGTGGAACTTCCATTTACTAATTTTGGCCATAGGTTACTTTCAAATATTATCTTCTGTGGTACCTGCATCAAGTTACTGTGGTTCAAGTATATGCAGTGGCTCAGCTTCCCACCCACCCTCAGTGTTGGTACCCAGAGGCTGGAGTGGACTCTGTCCTCTAACACTGTTGCTGTAGAAAGCTCAAGTTTCAGGATGTGACTTTGCAAGGTCTCTAGCATATTTCTGATCAGCCCGCTCTGCATCCAGCTGTCTAGAAAGATGGGAAATGTGCACATTAAGGATGCTAGAGTTTGTAGGTCTGACCCAGGACTCACACATCACTTGGCAGTATAGACCAGCCTTAGTGACCAAATGTTTGCTTAGAGAGCAGTGGGCAATTTCACTGGCTTTTTCATTTTGATTTGAGGAAAATTTGTGTGTGCTTGCAATGTCTGATGCTGACATGAAGAGATTACAATAGCACTCCTTTTTTCTTTTAGGATAGGGACCTGCTGTGAGGGAGGGTTATTGTCTGTAGGGTATTGAGTCCTTCCTTTCTTATAGTGGTGGTTTTGCAAAGAGCACAGTTCATGAAAAACAGAAGGGAAATCAGCCTGCAAGTTAAGAATGGAATAGGGGTTCTACTTAAGATCTTTCCTTGTCTATAGTTACTCTTGCCACATTCTCATGTCAGACCATGCAATTACTTTCTCTTGGATATACATCATAAAAATATGTACACATAGGGTAAGGTTATGCTCGAATATGTAGTGATGCTTAGAGTGATGGCAGAGAGAACTGTGGCTGTGGCTGCGGACAGACATCAGTGTTACACATGTGCCACAGCATAGTTTTAATGAGGACTGACATTGAAGATATTGGGAAATGTGACTGAAGATAGACAGGGTGTGCAATTTATCGTCCATTAAACAAAGTTATCACATTCATTATGCAATTTCAAATGGAAAATGCCAATTAACCATATACTCCATCCTTCCAGAGTCTATTGTCTATTGCTGTCTTGAAAGCATGGTAAATTTAAAAGTTTGTTTGAGGGAATGAGGAAATCCTACATGCCCAGAAATGGTTGTGCTTTCAAATGTAAAATATTTTTAAAGATTCTGAAACAACAACAGCAATAAAGCCAAAACAAAAACAAAAACAAACAAAAAAAAAAAAAAAAAAACCAAAAAAAAAAAAAAAAAAACCAAAAACAAAAACACAACCTCAGGAAAAAAACAACCCTTCAGGGAACTATTTGTTCACTTTCATAGGTTTTCATACCTACACACTTATCCTTCACCCTCACAAACTGAGTATTTCATCTGCAAAATATTTTTCTGTACATTTAAAGTCTCTTTAAATGATATTTCAAGTATTTTGCCAGTCTATGGTCTGATCTGGCTAGTTAATCTGCAAACAAAAACTGTTCTGATTGCAACTGTCCCTGACAATAAAGACAGACCCTATAGTATTTATGACTTGCTTGGGGATCCATTACACTATAATTTCCAATCACTGTATTAGTCTCTCACGTCAGTCCCAGACCTGTCTTTATCCTCTAAAGTTCCCCCATTAGCCCTGATCTCAGCAATACACTCCCAGTTTTTCCTGAGCTACACTAGAGGTCCATTCTTTCAGTTTGTGAAAGATTCAAATTACGTGGAATAACTAATAAGATATCCATTTAATCTGATTAAACACAGCCATTTTTATTCTCTGTACTCCTTTTTTAGTAATCAAACACACTGATTAGAGAGATTAAGCATTTCTGGGAGGATAACTGTTCTTCTTTTTCAGTATATTATTAGAGGGTAGGAGTCTTTAGAAATTAAAAGTTCCTCTCCAAAGTGACATATACTTCTGAAAAAAAGTAACGGGTGATGTATGTGTATGACTTTCTGTAACCACTTTGTTACTTCCTTTCCATCTACTGGCCTGAGACACAGTTCAGCATATAGGCTTGAAATTGGCAATTACATCCTAATTCTGCTAGGTACTGAGCATCGTCCCCAAAATGCTGAGTATCCTGGAGTGTTAATGACATCAGCGGGAGTGAAGGAACTCAGTTCCCTACAGGGCTGAGGCACAGCTTCTTTCACCAGGGATTTCAAGTCCTGTTTATTCCTACAGATTTTCATGTCCTTGAAGGTGACACAGGAGAAAACATGATGACAACAGGGCGTGACAAATCTCAGGGAAGATTTGAATGTAAATACTGTCCCGTGAAATGTAGATATTATTGGAATAACCTGAACAAATCAAGAAATTGGCTGTCAAGGGCACGGCATCATTATCACATTGCAACATCTTCAAGGAGAAATTGTGAAAGGCCTTTTATAAGATTTATTACATTTCTGAAATGAAATAAAATACTAGACCTCTAAATTTTTTTTAGTTAAATTCCTTCAGTAACTCCCTACATTCCTTCTCCCCACCCAATGAATTAGCCTTTACCATATTTTTGTCTGAGATAAAAATGAATGATCTGCTTTTGATTAAAAAAAATTAAAGAAAGAAAGAAAAAAAAAAAACCTTCTGCATAACTTTGAACTATGAATCAGCCTTGGAGCTCTCATTAAAAACTCCCTAACTTTTAATTGCAGAACACAGACTCTGCTCTCCACAGACTGCGAAGTAAGATTCTTGGCAGTTACTCAAAGGAAAAATGGTGGGGAAAATAAGCATTACTATTATCATATCTGAAGACAAAGGTGTGGTGTGAACAGTTATTCAAGATAGAAGGTGAAAATTTCTGAACTTTGCTCCATCACTGAATCCCTCTACTGACTTTGATAAAGGCTATTCATTCTTCACCTCATTTCACCAATAGAAAGTTTCTCATAGACACTTACTGTGCTGGAGGATTATATTTGAAAATAGCCCTACAGCTTTGAATTCATATTGATAGTGGCAAACACTATAACACGATGAAGGACAATACGTAAAGAAGAAATCTGTTAATGGAGCAACATTCTTTACAGGTCTTTTCCCAAGACTACTCTTTCCTGTATAACAGGCAACAGTAACTGTGGTAAGATTCAAATTATAAAGCAACTTTTAAGAAAATCCTTTTCTACTTTTTCTTTGCACTTGCCTCATTCAAAAAAAAAATAAAAATTGAACACAACACAGAAAATGTGAAGGTTCAGACAACAATCTGTGTTTCTGGAAAACTCCATCAGCACTGCTGGATTCTTGAGCTGCTGCTCCTGCTGAGGAACCTAATGGCAATTCAGAAGGGAAAATTTTCTGAAAAACAAGAAGGTGGCAATCAACTTGGGAAGCTAGAGAATGAAGTGTTGTGTGAGGGAAAAGAAAATCTCTTTGAATGAGTCATAAAATGCTTTACAGAGCAGAACTTTCATGTGTATCCTAGATGTTTCTGATTCAGTCTAATCTACTTACAGTTCAACCAGAAATACAAAAATGCTGCCATTTGTAGTCATATTTGCAGATAATGCCATCCAGATAACATAGAGGGATTTTAAAGTACAGAAATAGAGTGAAATGGTGGTTGGAATCCAATTGCTGCAGACATAAGGTGTCTTAGCTACTGTGACTCTGCTTTTGTGAGGTAGTATTGACCTTGGATTAAGCTTGGTACTAGAGAGGTTTCCCTGGTATGCTGACCAAAAGTTGAGAGTGCCTTCTTTGGCACAGCTTTGCCAATGACACACACAGTCTTGGGGAATTCTGGTGCTATGGAAAGGGCGAGGTAGCTGGTTGGTTAGGCAAGTGACTCCAAAAGGGCAGTAGGAGTGGGAAACGTGATAAAAGCAGAGGGCTGTGAAGTTCAGAAAAAGTATTAGAGGCCCTCACATGCTGTAAGAACAGACATTCAAAGAAATAAGGTGTTTTCTTGGCTCTTTGTGCTTCTCTATACCCACTCCTGAAGTAGGACACATAGAAACATAAAACAGAGTGATCCAATGCTGAATTCCATAAGTAGTTCAGTGTAAGCCGGATGGCACTGCTTGAAATTGAGCAGAAGGCTACTCAGAAGGCTACAGAGTTTAATATGGAAGTTCTTGTTTTGCTGGTGAGCTGCACTTCTCTACAAAATCACTTTTCCAAACGACCAAGTAGGGTTGGTTTTTGCCTTCTCTAGAACAATTTCCCTGAATGAAGGGGATGCAACTATGTTGAAGGAGTAAACATTAAATCAAACGTGATGTGGAAAGCTGTTTATTTGGAACCACACATTCTTTTAGGTTCTTTAAGGTCCCCATCTTCCTGTAATACCCACAGGAACTGCAGCCTGGGGTTTTACATTTCATTAGTCTTAATACAAGCAGCTATGAGCACTCCATTGATGAACTTGTAACAGTTTCACCCCTAGGGGTGTATAAATTCTTCAAGGACCACTTCCGCTGGAAAAATGCTGACAGATCTACTTTTACTTAAGGCAGAAGCTGAGATCAGCACTGATGATTATGTGATCATATAGATAAGGAATGTTAAATACTGGCTTGTGCCCAAGATGGGCTTACTTTATTTCTGTACTTAGCTCATTTTTAGCAATCCCTCTACATCCGACTATTAAAATTAATCGAAATACCGTGGGCTTACAAGACCATTATGTAACGTTTTCTGCAGTAATTTTAGGCAGGTTAAGGCAGGCATAGAACCTTCCAGGTTTATCCATAGGGTTCCATGTGGAAATACTCTGCGTTATAATAAATCACACTGAGCCAACACACAAAGCTAGAAATGTGTGGGCCCAGCAACCACTGTAAACAGGTGCTTACATGGACCACACTTTTCAACAGCCACTGGCTGCACTAACTGCACAAATCTAGTAGCAGAAAGGGGAGAAGATTAAAAATCTTTTAAAAATCCATTTTTAGCTGTAGGTTTATTTAATCATTCATTACTTTATACAACATCACTGAGACACCTTATTGGTTATATTGATTCAAAGCATTTTGTTAGATATTAAAAAGTCAGTAAAAGTAGCATGAGATGATTCAGCCTTGACCATATAGGGGATTGTTATTGAAACCTGGAAAACAAAATTGCAATGCAAGCAGGCAAGTCAAATAAATACAATGTCTTCACTTCCAGTTGTTGTTTCTTAACATCTACACTTCTCATCCCTTACTTCTCATCCTCCAAAAGCCCTTTGTGGATACAGAAAAAATTCAGACAAGCTCTGTTTCTTGCACACACACATGAGAAACTGGGAAAGGATATTGCATTGTGGAAGTCATTGTCACTTCTGGGAGTGACAGCTTCAGGCAACAGGTCAATGTTTCTGTGTTGGATGTGAAATCAGCAGAGAGAGAAAGGACAACTCCAGCCTGGAAAGAGTCAGCAGCAAAGTGGTGTTTCTAGCTTGAGTTTCCCTCTGGAGGAATGCATTTATCTCCATTAGCAGTACAGGGAGCCCAGGGAAGTAAACCTCTTCACTGATACAGCTCCATTACCGAGTTAGAAGGTAAGTGACATGAATATACACTCTCTCCTCCTTCTGCTCCCACCACATTTTTTATTAGCAGTGTGTCACAACATCGAGGAAGATTATAGGACCCAGGAATGCAGCAAGGACGCACAGTACACAGAGCCATGTTTTTAAAATTAAATTCAGCTTTTAGGATTTAATCCCCTATGTTTCAGGACATAATCCAGCTACATAGTGGTCACTGTGATGGAATGCTTCTCTGAATCAATATATGGTATAATTGTTCTGTAAGGTTAATTTTGCTTTTCACCAAAGCAATCAGTATTAGTGTACACAAGAGACGGATACAGAACAAGGACATGTGACTTGTTTCAGTACAGTAATCTCTATTTTGCTCATTAATGTGTGATTCTGTAAGCTAACAAATGTTAGCTTACAATCAACATGCATACTATAACAACACATACTTTCCTGTACACATGTACTCAGTGTACTCAACCAACAGCATTTCTTAACGTTGACCTAGCCAGATATCAGATGAATTGTACTTTTGTCAACAAGTGCTTCCTCGCAAATGCCACAGAGTCAGCCCCCAATTCTGCAAGCACTTACTTGGATGTAGGCTGAATTTTACTGATTTATTTCACTGACCAAAAAGAGATTATTTCCTCTGTGAAGTTATGAGCAGCTCATCATTGCCATACGGAAATCCTATCTCATATGTAATAGAGTTATACCACACCTTGTCTCAGCTTGTGAGTAAAGGATTTGTTGTGTGTTTTACTCAGCCACTCTGGCTTTATAGTCCTGATATGAAATAATAAAAGTGAAGTCATCAAGGAAGTCACAGAGAGGATTCTGGTGACTAACTCCAGAGTCTCCCTATGGTAGTCATTTGTCGTGGGACTCATTCACAGCTAAATGGATGGAAAAGTAGTTCATGGTCTCTCATTTCTTTAAAGTGCACTTGTCACAGAAAAGAAATAAGAGATTTTTCAGTTTATGAAGAGAGGCAACCTTTCAGGAGTCCATTTTTTTTTCTCCCTCTCTGTCTGTGAAAGAAATATTAGAATAATATAGGAAAAACTCAACATTTTCCTCATCCTGTTGGCAAGAGATCTCAGCTGCTACTGAATGCTTTTCTTCCAATGATCTCAAACATGTTTCACCCTGGAGATGGCACATGTTAGTACAATAGAAGTGTGGAAAAAAAACAAAACCAAAACAAAACCAAAAACAAACAAACAAAAAAAACCACAAACCACAAAAATGTATACACTAAAATAAGCTTTAACCCATGTAGTTTTCATATTTATCCAGCTCCTTTTGAGAATTTCCATGAAGTGTTAAACCACATCTATATTTAATAAAATTTCCAGGTAGATGGGCCCAGGAAGTGGCTGGGAAAGTGGACAAAAGGATAGATGGAAAGTTGGCTGGATCACTGGGTTTGAAATATGGTACAAAGAAGTACAAAGTCCCACTGGCAGTCACTTCCTAGTGGTGTCCTGAGTTTCATACAAGCTCCAGTATGGAGTGTCTTTATTAATGACATTGGATGATGGGTCAGAATACACTCACAACAAATTTCTGGACAAGATCAAATCAGTCAATTCCTGAAGGACAGGGTTGCTACTCAAAGAGAGAGAGTAGCAAGTTGAGAAAAGGGGCATGCACCAGTGCAGGCAGATGTCTAATCAGATGGAAAGTAACTTTGCAAAAAAGAATCTGGGGGTACCAGTTTACT
Organism: Formicarius rufipectus; assembly: GCA_013399695.1. Classification (NCBI taxonomy): domain Eukaryota; kingdom Metazoa; phylum Chordata; class Aves; order Passeriformes; family Formicariidae; genus Formicarius; species Formicarius rufipectus. Next base: position 447,924 of record VXAU01004742.1, on the reverse strand, counting down.
GGAGCTCCACAGTACAAGACAGACAGTTGTCCACAGACCTAGAAACAGCCCTTCAGAGGACAACCAAGTGCTTGGAGGCTTGCAAAGAAAGTCTGGGAGAGCTGGGGTTTTCTGTCTTGAAGAAGAGAAGGATAGCGAGATGCTTTAATTGCTCTCTATGACAATGTTACGGATTGTGGTAGAGAAGACTAAGCAAGGCTTTTCTCAGAGATTCAGAGAGGAAGGATTGTAGAATCACAAAATGTCATGGAAGGGTTGGAAGGGACCTTTAAACAGCTTTCATTCATTCAGATTGCTCAAAGCCACAGTCAACCTGGTCTTGAATACTACCAATGATGGTGCAACCTCTGGGCATGATAAAAGGCAACAGACTTAAGCTGGAATACAGGAAATTGAAATTTGGTATAAAGAGGATAAAAAAGAAACTATAAGAGGGTGAACAGGTTGCACAGATAGATAATTTTCATCTTTGGAGATGTACAAAACATTCTGAGTCATGGCCCTGAGCACCTGATCTGATTGGAACTGCTTAGAGAAAGCCTTTGGAATAGGTGACCTCCAGTCCAACCAAAATTATTCTTTGATGCTGTGAGACACTCCACTCCTAATATTCTCTTCAACATAAAGAACATTTGAAAATGAAATTATATCTGGTCCTGAACATCTATATAACAGTAAAGGAAGATAAACAATGTAGGTTTTGGTTTTTGGGGGGTTTTTTTGTTTTTTTTTCCAGTGGGAGAATAATGTATAATCCATTGAACTGTGCAGTTTATTTTTAAAAATTGAAAAACAGGAAAAAAAAAAGAAACAAACATATAGACTTTGAATGTCTTTTCTGAGAAGCAGTATGTGTCAGTGATCGGTATTAGCTCTTGAGCAATTTTTTTATTTGGTTCCCAATACCCAGATGAGAGTCATCTCACTTAATTGAAACAACTGTATTCTCTCTTGTCATCAATACAGAGACAGTCATACAGCCCCAGACTATAGGTGGACTACATCATTATCTGTGTTTCATTCATGCAAGTGTGGGAAGTTTGCAGATCCTGAAAGTAAAATGGAGAGTTACTACAGTTTAGAAGGGCTCTTCAGTTAGGTTATTCTTAAAGGATAACCTTCTGCTTCAAGAAACCCATTGGCATTCATTGTCACAAGATAGAGGGAAGTTTCATAAATTACACATTCACAGATTTCAAAAAGTTCTGAGAAAAAAAAATAAGTGTATGTCTGGATGATGAAACAGTTTGAAGCTCTAAGCCCAACTCTTCAAAGATATCTTACACACTCCACACTGAGCTGGAATAAACATCAACCTTTCTATAAAAGCCACTTGTCCTTTTAGGTCTTTTTGCTTTTCCGACATGCTGGACAAAGGGACACGGGGTGCAATGGTGAAGATGGAGTGATGATTCACTGGCTTCAGTGGTACTCTTCGCACTTTCAACCATTGAGGCAGAGGGATTGATTGCTTTGGAAAACAAGAGTAGACACTCCATGTAAATCTACTTCTTTTAGTTAATTCAGAGTTCCAGATGAAGAAATCGCTTTCTATAGGGTACATATTTTCAACCTAAATTAGATATCTGAAGTTAGACATCATGAATTTTCATTCTCGCCTTGTAATTTAGTGTTGGCAATCATTCAGCAGTACTGAGTAATAACAAGGACTTTCTAAGGTCAAGCCGAAGCCAGTTCAGACCATGTTCAAATCAGCTTATGATTCTGACCAAAATACATACTTGAAGAGTCACAGTGAACAGAGAAGTACAGGTCTCATACAGCTCCCAGCCCCTTCTCCCAACCAGCAAACTGTCAGAAAATATTCATTACTTTAACTGCGATAACAAAAACTTTGTCACATCTCTGTCCATGTAAAAACAAGAACAACACACAGTAATGTGCAAACATAATATCATTTTGCATGTGAAATATCAAAGACAGGGCATTCTTTTCCCAGGATAAGAAGTAAGAAGTTACAAAAGAAATACTGCAGCTTTGCAAGTCCACCATCTTCTTCGTCTTTCCTTAATTAACTAGTTCTGTGTGTAGGAAAACATAACCTATTGCTGACTTGGTTTCTTGGGACATAAGATTTTTAATGGCATTCAATGACATATATATATATACAATTTCTAAAATATGGGCCTTTTTTTTCCCTTATAGGACGCTTTCCTATAGACTGCCGTGGAATCAAGAGTTATGTAGCAGCTATTCTAAAACAGGATATGGTCAGCTAAGCCCTGTTGGTTTTCCACATGTGGGCACTTGGATACAGGAAACTGGTCTCCGCTAAATGGTCCAGTCAGTTTCTTGTTTAGGTTTATATGCCGTCAACATTGTAGAATTTGAAACTTGAACAATATGTATTTCCTGATTCAGTCAGGAAGGTGTAGGGGTGATACAATCATTTAACAACTTGAAGAAAACAGTGAGAGCATAGAGAGTAAAGATCTGAATGCAACTCTATTTCTTGGGAACCAAAAATGAAAGGTAAACATGGCAGAAAAATAAGGTGGGCACAGCTTTGGAGAACCATAGGCTTCAGTTCTATTCTCTCCTCACATAACTTACAGTGACTCAGATCATAGACTCAGCTAGAGGAAGTTACTCAGAAAGAAACCAAATTTCCCATGTCACATCCAAGAGATAAGTTGAAAAATAAGGAAAGATTAAAAAAATTAGAACAATTCTTCAGAAAAGTCAAATATAATAAAGTAGGGAATCATGACTCCTAAAACAAATTGTAATATGAATCTTGTAATAAGTAAGGGCAAAATTATGCTAATGGAGACAGTCGTGTTACTCTGGGAATGACTATGTTAAGCCTCTGAGCATACCTTATATAAATTAGCAGTTTCCTTGAACACGAAAAGTCTGAAATAAAAATAACTGCTCTTGTATTGAGAAAAATAGAGAAGTATTGAGAAGTGGAGGGCAAGGTAATAATCCCCTACCCAACCTAATATGATTATAAATATTTCAAAGCTATTGCATATATCTTTTGTTAAGTGCCAGTCCTGTTTCACCAAAGATGAGATTAAGAATTTTGTCAAACCCTCAGTATAGATGTAAATCTCTGATCATTATTTATTACTNAAACAAACAAACAAAAAATCTCTAACTGAATTTAGCAGAAGCCCTAAGGAACATATTATAGGTAAAGGTCTTGTAACTATTCAACAAACATAGTTGTGGAGGAATTACTTCTCCCTTAGACCAGGAAGGCCATAATATGCTCCAGCCTGACAATGTAGGATGCACATCACCTCATTTGCATCAACTTGGCTGTTAACAGTTGATAACTTCCTACTCACTGCAGTCCCTTCCTGCTCACAAGAGAGGTGGGAAGCTCCTGTTTTCTTTTAAGCAGTGAGACTAAGAAAGATCTAAGGAATGCATGCAATAGTATGGGGAACTCTTTATTGCTTTAATTTAGATATCATGACCTTAATCTACATAAAGGGCTTCAGATTGCTCCAAGAAAATCTACATGTCACCTTTTTGCTTTCATTTTTATTCAAGAAAACTGTTGTCTCCCTAGCCTTGATCTAAATTCTCAAGAAGTGTAGGGAAACCCTAAAGACGGTGATTATTTTTCCTAAGAACAGAAGGATCAAAGAAAGCTTAGACGAAATTTGAATTAAAACACCAGACTGGCTCAGCACTTCAGACAGCTGCACTGACTCTGTAACTGTAGCAATATCTAAAGAAGCGCCAAGCTTGTTTTGCGGATGCATGTTACAAGTGAACTTAGACTTGCTGAGAAGACCATGCCAAAAAATTAACTACACCTGTGACAACAGCTGCTTAAGGGCCATCAGCATCTAGGGTGCTGCCTGTATCTATCTGAAATATGCACACATATTCCTTTCTTTTGTGTGAGTAGCATAATAGCATTTACATCTGAGGTGCAGAGCCCAGGGGAAAGGAGGGTCCTCGTCCTGCTCCCTCTCAGAATCTTCCAGCATTTTCCTACCTGAAAATTACTCATAAAATCAGGACACAGGAGCTTTTATAGCTGAAAGAAAATAGTTGTTGTGGGCCAATTCACTAATCTGGTTTACTCTAAGTAACATTGCATTTCATTGAGCAACATCAAAATAATCTAGTAAGACACATTCTTCATTTAATGTGATATTGAATCATACAGGTGATTTTTTTTCCTATGGGTATAACAAAACTCTCTTAGATCACCTTGACATCCCACAAGAATCACAGCAGATTTTCCCACAGCTTTGAATGTCTCTAGTATTTTGAAACAATGTATTTAAAAAAACAAAAC
>VXAU01004742.1:413256-443609 GCA_013399695.1 Formicarius rufipectus | reverse complement strand
AAAAAAAAAAAAAAACCACAAAGAGGAATTTCTCAGAAAGCCAATCAAACTTTTAGTTATCAATGTGATATTTAGGGGTAAAAAAAAAAAACAGAGATAGGCATCTCAAACCAATTAAAACCACTTTACTGCTGTCAAAGCCAATTCTTGATACAGAGCTTTTCTTTTGTTTTCAGCTCTCATTTCTTTCTTGCTAGGCAGGAAAATACCTTAAATTATTTTTCTTTATGAAGTGAAAAATGTTTTACCTCTCTTTTCTTCAGACTCAAAAGTAGCTATAGTCAAGAAAAGTTTAAAAAAAAAAAACAAAAAAACCAAAAAAAACACAACACACACACAACAACATTTAGGCAATGACAAGCATGGAGCTTTTTCTGGTACCACACAGTAAGTTTATAGAAGACATGAGAAGCTGAACTGGAAGTATATCATCAATTTCTGCTGCTCTTGCTCTCCTACCAGAGATAGGACTGGATAAAAATGTCTAGAACTTGAAAGCTTTTCAGTTCAGGAGATAGAAATTATGAATTCAAATTCAGACCTTCACCAAGATGACATGACTAGAATAGACAACCTACATGAGGCTAGACAAACTGAGTTTGAATCATGAGCCAGAGGAGCTAGGACCAATGATTACTGGTTTATATCTGACCACTGAAAATCTGGACTGGTCTATTCTCTCTATCACTGCAGATTACTGAGAACGAAGGGTCACTCTGTAAATTTAGAGTTGTGGTTCCCAAAATCAGATCAGACCAGGTGATATCTGGAGCTTTCCTTCATGAAACAGAGGGTGATGCTTTGGCCTGTGTTTGGGAGGGTAAAAATACAATTGTATAAGCACCAGATGATTTGTTCCTAAACCCCTTGCCATATATAAGATATTAATTGAATGAGCAATATGCTGTGCTGATTTTCTCTGCTATTTCTGTTTCATATGATGTAATTTCTTGTATTAAATATGATTTTAGAGGTTTGCTTTTGTGTCTTGCTATCAACCCCCCTACCACATACTTGGGTTTTTGCAGAAAGTACTTTTATTTCTTGGATCTACAGCACTATTGAGTGAGTCTTTACTGAAAGTGTTTTTGATTTTGCTCTTTTGTCTTTTTAATGGTATTTCCTACCAAATTGACTTGCAGATGGTAATACTTTGACAACTAAAGAATCAGGTATGTATGAGTTGTCATCTTGCAGTCAGTTTTTCCAGAGGCAAAAAGCAGTCCTTCCCCACCAATTTATTTAACTTTTTGCCTACCTACATATATGTATTTCAAAAGCTCTCTTTAAGACTCATTTATGGACATATAGCTCTTAAGCATTTAAGAAGCTTCAGAAGGATTTATCCAAGCAATTCATATAGTCTCTAATAGAAATTATGTGGTTAAGTCCCCTTGCAATCCTGGGATTTTTATTTTTTTTTTAACAATAGCTGGGCAATTTGTATTTGCAGAAATGTGGCCAAAGTTCTCTGTTAAATGTCAGTAGGGGAATTATGAAACCTCTTTGCACAGTAACTCACTTTTACAGAAATAGGCCCACATTGCTATGTTCTTTCTATATTAGGCTTGATATGTAGTGTCAAGCATTTCAACATCCAGCTTCCATCAGAAGATAAATGACAGCTGTCTCTGTACTAATGGAACATGAGAGCAGACCACTGCTCTGCACTCATGTTTAAGTATGCACTCACCTGACCTGACCTTGCTAGATCCACTTTTCCAATTTGTTTTCTGGTAATCGAGAAAGGTGAGGGAAGAGTTCAGCACCCATGCCGGGTTTTTCAGGCGTACACGACTGTGCCATTCATCAGAAACTGTCTTTCTCTAAAATCAAAAAGGTAGTTTAATAGAAATGAGTCCCATTTAAAAAACAAAATTAATAACCTCTGAACTTCATGAGATTACTATGATTCTTATTCTTCTCCTGGTATGTTCAACACTATTTTTGTCAAATAACTTCCTATGAAATACTAGGACTCCAGTTGTGTTCATCTGCTAAATGGGGAGGCGTTCCATTGCACAGAGTGTAATAACACATCAAATCTCACCCCACATCATCCCCAAAAGAGAAAAAAAGGATCATAGGAATTATAATCTTGAAGTGTTTCTGAAACACCAGGATCAAATTATATCACTCTAGATTTTGTGTTGTTATACAAATTCTTGGCTATGCAGCAACTTGAATCAGCGATTGCATATGTTTTTTGGTATAATAGATATGGTGAATATACGTATATGCCTATATATATATTCATGCATGTATAGTATTAAAAAATAAACAACTATTTTTATTACTTTTGTAGGTTCCAAAGTAAAATTTTGAAGATGATCATCTTAGAAGCAAGAGTTAGAGGAGTAGACTAAGCCAAGACTTGTTTCTGGAAACAAGTCCATTTGCAATTTTATCCTAATGTCCCAGTGTGAAAATAATTACTATGGGGGCCTTAATCAGGATCAATGGGACACCGGTAGACTGTCTCAACAGTGTGGTCATTTTGCAGAGTATCTTTTCTAGTACAGCCCTGGAGGCCCAAGAGGATGAGTCTTTGGAAAGACAAGTCCCAAAGTTTCACTGAGATACACTGATTGTGAAGGACAGCCAAGTAGAGTACAGTTTGGCAACAGCAAGAAGGATGGGAAAAATGAGCATTTTAAGACATTCATAAATATATTTTAACAGTAACCTCTGTCTCACAAGCAGGATAAAGGTGGTGGGATAACCTGAGACTCACATTTTTAAAAGGTCAGTCATCCAATTGCTCACACAAAAAATGTCATGGTACTTTTGTTCCTAATTTTAACACACAGGTGCTACAACAGCTTTCCAGTCAGTTTAATTGATAAGATTTCAATTGCTGTTACATCAGTCATATCCTCATCATGACAACTGAAATAAAGCAAAATAGATCTGATGTAAAAGATAGGAGAATCAGATATGCAAAGTGAATTTTTGAGACTAAGATACCTATTTTATTATCTGTGAGGTTATACCACGGATGTTAAAACAGGTAGAAATTGGTGTATGTATGTTCCTGTGCATTAGTTTTTAAACAGTATTCTAGACAACTTTTACATTTCTAATTCCACTCTATGGCAATACAAGGAGAAAAATTTCCATATAAATGGAGACATAGGCAGAGTAAAAGTGTGTGAATGAGACCAAAATTAGAAAAAAGAGAGGATTTCATATTTCAGTGATCTGAACTCAACATTTCCATAAGATTCTCTTATGGTCCATAAACGAAATAGAAGAATCAATGTCTGTTGGTTTTATGGCCAGTCTCAGTGTCTCAATAGAGAAGAATGACATTTGGCCTCATTAGAATAAAAAACAGGCTCTGTATATGCCTCTGATGCCTGTGCTCACTTGTGCATGTCTCCTGAGCATTGCAAGTGTACTTCTCAACTGTAGAGAATGCAGGGGTCAGGGGGTTCCATCTCTATGCACAATCTAAGTCTTTCTGCCTTCTCTTTGACTATCTGAATGTCAAACAATATGTATTATTTTTATTCAGGTATGTCATAGCTGCTTATATGTAGGTTTTCTGTGAATGGACCATACTAGTCACAAGAATATGTATTGAAAATGCTTAAACAGAGACTTCAAACATACACATGGTTAGGTATTGGAAGAACACTATTCAAGTTTTTCACATTACTTTAGCGCTACAAGTTTAGTTCATCTTATGGAATTTGTAACTGTAGCAAATATGCACACACATGCAGCTTTGTTAGTTCTAATTAAGCTAAAATTCAAGACCAGATTCACAAAGATTCAAATGTGACCTGCTGCTGTGTAAAGAACCTTTTATTTGGGATGTTGGTATGAATACTAGGTGCTGTGCTACCTGAATCACACTAACAACAGAAAAATAAATCAACAGTACAGTACTTGAAAGCAGAAAGGTGAAGAGAAAAATTATAAACTGCTTTGCTCCTCAGCATAGGCAAATGGACCTAAAAATTTAGCTTGTTTTTACATATTTGTAACCTGAGGGATACCATAAGCAATATGTGTACAACACCCTGAAATGGCATTGGTGGGGAATTACAGCTAAACCATGGTCTAATGCCATAAACACAAACCTCATTTTTTAGTAATGAATTATGGAAACGCAATGTCCACACCAAATCAAAGAAACTGTATCATTTTGAAGTGCCCTGAGGAAGAGCCAAAGGACTAGCCTAAAGCCTGGGGACCAGCAGATGTCAACACAGTTGGAAAGAAGTAAACCAGGTGACTACAACCTGCACTGTCTTTTTCAGGAATGAAAGGGTGAAATGAAACTTAGATCCAAACTTGGTTTATGCATGTCAATAGACACCTCTGTGCATGTCCACGGTCACGTGTTTTGTACATCTTTGCAGGAATTAGTCACTGTTTTTTTACCCATTACCAGATCATCATAAACAAAAAACCTGTAGTGGTAGTTTCTTTGTGTTCTGTTTTCCCTCTAGAGCTACATCTGTTAAAATCATTGTGTAAATTTGATTTTTATTTAAATCAGAATTGAAAAAGTACCTCAGACGCTGAACTGGCATTCACCAGATAAGGATATACACCCAGAGTTTCTGGAGATTTTCTGTACCACTGGCTTCCTGCAAGTCCCTGCAAGAAGGCATAGCTCTGACTCGAGGATGACTTTTAGGATGAAGAAGGGTAGAAGAAAGAGAGATCAGATGCTTAGGTTATTGCTCCAGAAGGCATCTGTACCTGCAGGTACAATTCTTGATAGAGTTTTGCTGGTGGTAGAAGTCTTTTGATCTTCATTTGTGGCAGTCAGTGTTCACCATGGGCCAGATCACAGAACCAAATTCAGTCTTTTCTATGTTATAATATGACTTTCTTAAAGAAGGATTTGTTTCTACATTTGTGAGAGAAAGGAAAAAATAATTTCTGGCAACAGGTAGAAGTCTAGAAACTGCTAACACTCAGTGTTTAAAATTATAAAGAGGGAAAAATGCTATTTTTGAGTCTCATAATTTTCTACTCGTAGTAAATTTAAGAGCAATAAAGGGGCACACTTAGAGACTGATGGATGAAAAGAAGAAGGTCTGTCTGGTTAGACAAATTGTCCATGCTCCAGCTTTTCACCCTTACTCTGGAGTCTGAGTAAGAACATCCCACATAACATTTCTTCCCTTGAGGTAAAACATCATAAAATTGGAGTATTTTCACAGAGGAACAGGAGCCTGTTGCAAACCAGCAAGGTGACTTTGGAGGAAATATAAGAGTGAAATTTTGTGAAATATCATTTGTTTCTTAATCTGCAATATTAAATAAAAACTTATTTCCATTCTCCCTGTTTTGCTCATATTCGAGAGGTTTGGTTTGAAATTTTTAATAATCTTACCCTGCTTACTATGATACCCTGCCACTTTCTGACACTTGATTTGGTAACACCACTCACCTACATTGTGTGGACTTTTGCCACTGTCCAGACTTTACAGTGTATCAGTGTGTATGCTCTCCACAACTTAAAAGAGCATACCTGCTGTACTCTCATTTGGGAAGCTCTCGTTTGGATCAGGAGAGTCAGGCTGTGCCTATGGGGAAAGGGCAGGGTAGAGAGCCATTGAAGCAGAGACGACTTCAGATTTTCCCAGCCACCATCAGCTAGCCAGCACCGCAGAAAAGTCTGCACACTTCGATGCAGAACTGCACATTCATGTGCTCCTGCACAAACACAGAGGCAGATGAACAGGCAAGACAAGTGCTTTTGCACACATTAAAGAATTAACAGGATGCAATCTGCCTCTATCTTATTACTAAGTGATACTCATTCTCACTACAGTGATCACTATTATTAGCAAGAATCAGCAGCATAGTGGAAGACTATCAAACAAACCTTTTTGCCCAAAGGGTCTCAGCCGCAACAGCCAGCTGTCAGTGTGTACCCTCTTACTTCAGCTGCTGGGTCAGGGTCACAGACAAGCCTTATGGTGTGCAAAAAGGTCAGGCAAGTGTTTACATGCTAACAGGGGCAACATTTATGTTCTTCTTGATATTGCTGCTGGTCTGCAGGGTATAATACTAATTAAGTTATCCTTCCACCAGTGCAAAGGGAAGCAAATAAAGCACCTAGGGATTACAAAGGGAAATTTTATATGGAAGTGTCTGAAGTTTTTCCTCCAATAAGTGCTGTACACATCTACAAGCACAATGTATTTCTCTAGAAAGGGCAACTGTGAGAGTGCAGAAATGTTCTCAGAGTTATGCTAAAGAAAATACCACTTGAGGAAAGGCAAAAGTAGCACAATAGGTAAAAGAGAAGTGGAAATGGATGTAATACAGCACCATTTATCTTCTGATGAAGACATTGAAGAAAGATAGCCTGTTCTGATACCTGTAAAATAGTGGCTAGCTAGATCTCATCTCAGCACAGTGTATCACTGCTCTTCAAGCAGCAACTGTAGGCATGCAATTACCTGAAAGGCACATCTACAAAGTAATTCCAATGCAGAGAGCTGCCTGAGAGACTTATTATACTATAATGATATAAATATGTAAACATTATACACTAGAAATCTTACTGATCTTTGCTACCAGACATGACATCATTGTTAATAAAAATGTAATGGAAGAGCTATAAATATGCAAAATAATAGCATATTAACCTAAATAACACCAACAAATTGTTCAGCTTAGCAAAAAATTGAAAACCTCTAACCAAACAGTGTGGTTTGTTCATAGTAGAAGCAGTCAGGAATCATACATAATGTAACAGTGCTACAGCTAACAACAGTCTTGTGAAGATAATTTATGCTAGAACTCGACAAGCTCCAGGAAATCTGCCTAGAGGGTTAATGTTATACTTTTCTTCTCCTTTTCAGTGAAAAAGCTCTAAGTTGTTTGGCTCATTGTCCCAGGTGGATCTTATTAAAAGGCACAGAATAATTTGAAAAGTTAAGGAAGAGATAAACGGATTATTAATAGCACAAATATATACAGATATATTAAAAATAAAAATAATCTCTGAAAATAAAAAGAAAGAAAAAAAAAAGAGGAATAAAAAAGAAAAAAGACTCACTAGATGAGTTCAGACAGGTTGGAAAAAGGGGGAAAAAAGCAAGAAAAATGAGGAAAAAGAGAGACAGTCTGTTGCCAAATGTTATTCATTAAATAAAAAGTACTACACTGCAGAAAAGAGTCCAGACGATGTCAGAAAACACAGCAAAGAAAGATTAGGCTATAAATTGTTCAAAACTGGCACTATATTTTAAATCCTTCTAAATATTGATGATTTACAACCTATATACATAACACTATTAGTATAAAAGCATTTCTTAAAATGATTAGGAAGAGATACCAGAAATGAGAGTGGAAAGCATGGTGCAGTTCAGCAAAAATAATAGGCCTAATGCAGAAATTATTTACGGGGATTTTTTTGCCCTATGTTATACAAGAGCTCAGACCAGTCTCCAAATGGTCTGCTCTGGCCTCAAAGTCTAGAAAGCTCAGATATTTTAGCTGACAGAGGCTTTTCTTCACTTTTAATTTTTTTTCTTCATCTTTTTTCAGTGGGATGAGGGAAGAGGCAACACTGAATTCTTGGGGGTGGGGCAAGAACTGAGTGAGTCAAGGGCCATGTGAAGAATGTGAATCCCTGTCTTGGGACAGTGCTCTCAGTCAGGCTGGACTGTCTCATATCCAGAGATCCCACCAGCTCCTGGAAGAACCTGTTACAAAGGCTGAACTGGAAAGAATGCATCTGTTTTACTTGACAGCTTTAGGGCACTGGGGAGCATATTTTCTTTTCTTTTTTTTTTTTCCCAACACTTGTTTACTGAAGTTTCTTTTTAACAAGAAGGAGAGATTTAGTTTAGTTGAGTGCAATCAAAGGACATGCACACAAAAGAACAAGCTAAATATCCTGCAAATCACAATTCCTTGTGGTTTAGTCTTAATTGGATTTACAGCATATTCTTAACAAAGTTTCTATTATTTGCTAACTGCAAATCACCTAATAGCACTTGAAAGATACATAAACCTTTCACTGAAACTGGGCTGAATTTTGCGTTTGTAATGAACTCTCAAACTGGATGAGATTTGGAGGGCTTCATAATGAAATAATAAAGACTACAAGTTAAATAGCACTTTTCTTAAAATCACTGTGAAAATTTCAACTAATCCTCATTCCCTCCCTTGTGATAAGTTTTAAGTTGGTAAATCATCTGAGAAGCAATTGCCTGTTTTTTCATAATTGTTCTATTAATTCCATGACTAAATTCCTACTGTTTTGTGTGATTTTAATTGTATTCACTGTTTGCAAAACTCTCACAGTTTAATTATGATAAATGGGGTTTATGTTACATCCTTAACTTCATCTTTGAGTATCCCAGACTTTCTTAAGATTTTTCCCAATTTTCACAATTCAGAAACTAAAGAGAACTAAACAAAGCAAACAAACTTTAAAGTCTTGGAACACAGAAGAAAAAAGAACCTCAAAGCAATTAAGAAGTGTACAGAAAACCCATCGATTTGCTGGCATGAAACTAAACACCTGAAGATTTGGAAATATTCAGACCATTCAGACAATAGATATACTGTTTTACAGTAGTGCTAAATGTCAAACTCTACACATACACATCTGGAAGCTACCTCAGCTTGCCACAGCACACATTGCCAGCTTGAGAAGGGTAAACTGAAGAACTGAGGCAAGGAGATGTGAAACAACTGAGCTTAAGAAGCTAACCACATTAGGGTCAAAGTGAGGCATAAAGCTCGAGTCTGATGCTGAAACCAATCCACTTCTTAAAAAATTTATCTATTTATTTTTAATAAAGTGTCACTTTTCAGTTGGTATACACATTTCAGACTGCTGTATTAAGTAAATAAATACTGTCATTTCTCACTATTTGACCACAGAGAGATATTTTAGTTAAACATTACGGCTAGATTCTATCACTTTGGCTTCTCCCCAACTGGTGATTCAGAAATTAAACTTCTTTGAGAGAGAATTTCACAGGCAGTAGGTGATATCCTGAGCTGCAACAGTGTTTAGTGGTTTTGGCTGTTCAGTGATTCTCATTCCTCCCAAAGTTCTTAGTGGAGGTGGAGAAGGATTAAAAAAAAAAAAGTAAAATAGAGAGATATGGAACATATTGAACATCCATAATGTTCCTGTTTAGTTTTACAAAAACTGCTGTGTCATAGGTTGATGTGCAGTCTTTATTCACCATATTCCCTATTTAATCTTTCCTTAAAGTTCCCATAATGTATGCTGTTGGGAGTCTTGAATTGAATTCAGTAGACTGAAATATTCTTACAGAAAGGATAAGTGCATTAAAAATAAATTATTTTTATTATTATTATAAAGAAATAAATAAATATTAAAAAAGGTAAGAGGAAATAATGACGGTTTCTTATTAATACTCCTTAAAAGAAAAACCACATAACAGGTTCAGGAATGTACCATAAATTTATCACAGATATCAAAGTACATAAATAACCTGTGGAACTTATTGCTAAGAGAAACCAAAAATAAATTGAGATATAGGAAAGGATTATACTTTCCCACAGATAATGACAATGCTTGCAGTTTCAATAAGATGAAACAGCACAGCCTGGAGCATCTGTGAGCCCAGCACATCCTCCCCTCCAGCCATGCCCCATGCACATGACTCTTTTCAAGGGTTTCCAGAACCTGCCACACTGAAGGAGATCCCCAGTACCCAGCGCCAGGATGCATGTCAGCTCAGGCTGCCACCTGCAAGTCCTGTCCACAGGGTGTTCTTGGGTCTACCTTCAGGAAGCAGCTGGAACCAGCACACACAAAGGATTTTGGAAAGAATAGGAGCAAATATACGTGTAAAAGGTCCTAAAAATTCAAGGAGGAACTTCTCCAGAAAGGGGTATTTTTGTTTCACTGAATTTTTGAGCTTTCTCTGGGTAACTAGACAAAATAGACTATCAATCTGATCTTACATTGCTTTTCCTGTTTCTACATGCTAAAGTAACATTTGACAGAAAAACATGTTATAGGCTCTCTAATAAATGATTTCATTAATTACCTTTTGGGCTCCAATGTTCTTCTAAGTGTCATGCACATGTGCTACAACACTATGGCCAACTTTATTCTCTGGGTTGACAATATGTCTGTAAAATCACTCTGTCAAGATGTAAGAGTTCAGCTCTTGCAGATGGTGACTAAGAAAAGTTCACCTTTTCTGCATCAACCTTTCCACATAATATATGAGAGCCTAATTGTCAGGCTTAATACATCTGAGACAGGGACTACACACTAGTTACCACATTTTAAACAGTAAGTTTGGTAGAAAAACTCTTTTTCTCAAAATGACATGCAATTGCCAGAATGGAATTCAGCACTGTAAAATGGTGAGGTTTTATCTTGCCAAGAACAAGATGACAGTTATTATCATGAGACTGGAATTTTTATATAATGAAAACTAAGTTAAAAAGGATTAAAATTGTATGTTTGTCATCATATCAATGCTTCTCATATACATAAACATACATACACATATGTGTGTACATGCATAAGATCATGATTATAATTCTTTTCTGTGCTTTTAAAAAGAGCACATCTTTGAAAGTGCAAAACAGATCTCATTAAAACAAGGATTTCAAGATTAGACAGTGCAGTATTTTATTGCTTTGAAGCCCCCCAACAATGGAAGAAAGATGCATTCGTATATTATTCTGTGTCACAGAGTTTATCTTCTTGGATTTCAGAGCATAAAAGGAACAATTTGCAACAGGCACAGCTCCACTTCAGCATCTGAACAAACATGAATGCTACAGATAGTTAGGGCTAAATCTTGCTATTGATTTCAGCATGAATTTCAGTAATAACTCATTAAATTCTGCATTTTAAACAGTGTTAATTCTTATTTTCATATTTATTTTCTTCTTTAACAAAGATTTTTTTCTTTTATGTATTGTGATATGAAAAAAAATTGTCTTACCCTTTTTATTTTTACCCTTTAACTATCTGGCTTTCAGCAGAATCTCTAATGTCTGGGTCTAGCCCTACACACAGCCATAACTGTGCAAATGCAACAAGAGACAGTTGCTGCTAATCAGCAAGGCTTATGTACATACAGTGGAGGGAGTGGATAACAAAATGTCTGAGCAAAGAGCTTATGTCAAGTGACAGAAATTTTGTCCTGTATATTTCCTTAAATAAATTGTTATTAAGGTAATGTATAAGTACTATACATTTGTCTTAAAGTGATCACAACATTTGATTTTATTTCTTTTTTACACAAATGTATCTCATAAAGATGTTAGGCAAAATGTGAACTACAGCTTGTGGTGAAGTATTTATTTTCTTTCTACATTGAAAATTGTAAACCCACACTTCCAAAGCAGAAAAATAAAAATAGCATTAGCACTCTTCTACATGGCAACTGTGCATGCTAAATACAGTGCAAAACCTTTCAAGCCTCTTGCAAAAACAGCATTGCCGCAGTCAGTCATTAGTGCTGTAACTATGGTCTGTACACTAAAATGTAGTCTAACCACAGGGGACTTCCTTTTGGTAGGAAAGGAATGTCAGCCTTTGTTTACAGTCTTTGAACTGAGTAAGGGTCAAGAAAGATGATCTTTACTGCAGCAGGATCTGATGCAACAGGGGTGGTATTGAGAAGTGAAGGATCTATGTCTCTTCTGTCAGTCTTTTCTGGAATGTGGTAAGAGGCTTCCAAAATAAGGAAGCATATGCTCCTTTTTTCACCTCTGCTACAGCAGTATGTAAGAGAAGAGAGAGAAGTCTGTCTTGTGGTTTTCCCACTGTTACAAAAGAGTCCTTTAAAGACTGACAATTAAAGCCCAATCAAGACTGCACTGGCATTGCTAACTGATGTCCAGAGAGACACTTTGTCAACTGTGAGCTTGCCTTTGTCTCTTTGCTCTGCTCGTCTTCTCTGAGGAATGCAGCTGGCAGTTTTCCTCAAAATACTTGTAGTAAATCAGGATGCAAGGAGACCCCCCGTGGTACCTCAGAAACAGACAGGCTTGTGTTCTTCAGTCTGTCTACTAAGGAGTACTGAAAGCTGGCAGAGCGAAAAGTCCAAGTATGCCCATAAAGTATCCTGTTAGTTTTACTACTGGTATTCACTGTATTGTAGCCTTACTATTCTGTCCTTCTCTGTTTGATGTAGACCCTCTTTGGAAAAATAGCTACCACCTCACACTTTCCTAAATTACTTCTCGCTCTTGCCCCATGCTTTCTTGGATTTTCCCACTCTCATTTATAATTCTCTGGCTACCTCTACCACTAAGCCTGCACTGAAATTCATTATTGTCTAGTACAAAGAATCCATCTCAAAGACACCACAGTACATGTTTCTTATGCATTGGTACAGAGCATTAAGGACAAAGGCACATTGTACAGTAACGTGATTGTTTTTATTCCCCTGTTCATAGCCTAACAAAAGCTGAAAATTAGCTTTCAACTCATTTATCTTCTGCCTTTTGGAAACCTGTTTTGTAATATTTCTAGAGGACTCTTTAATGCCTTATAAGCACCTGAGCTCTTGAGGTCTGATAGTCTCAGTGCTGCAACATCTATTGGCACTTAGTTTATAGTCCTAAAATCTTTGTCCCCACAGTCTGCACCAGCCAGATTTGATGTATCATCCATGTGCAAGTCCTGCTGTTGCTTGAGGATGATACTGCACTGACAGGTGTGTCAAGGAGCAGCAGGAGCAGTAAAAGTGATCAGCTAAGGGGCACCACAACCTGGGCAGTGCCCTTCCTGTTAGGGTACCCTGCTGCACTGCCTGAGCCATGGGTAGAGCTGGGGGAGGCACCATGCAGGAAGGTCAGCAACACATGTGCCTGGCCAGCAGCCAGGGTAGCAGTGACAACTGAGCCATGATCAGGTGACCTGTGGATCAGTCCTACCAGCCCCTGACCCGTCTGCAGGATAAAACTGTCTGTCACTGGGAGATTTCAGCTTTGCTTTGTGCCACTTGGGTTGCTCTGGCTGTGCACAGTGACTCTGATCAGTTCAAATTTTTTCTGGTCCTCTTGCTGTTCACCCTCTGAATCATGAAGGCCACCATATGAACTTACTTTTCTACATGTATAGACTGAAATTAGGCACAAGTATGTGCTTTGTTCACCTCATTGCTTCTGCCTTCCAGCAAGGATTTACTTACAGGTAGTTGAACCATATCTGCAAACCCTATGATGCCATTGAAATACCAAGAGGTGGCAAACTCACTCTCTCTCTTGTGCCCTCATGTTCCAGAAAGTTTGCAAGACGAAAGTGAAGGCATCCACTGCTAAGTACCTTTCAGGCCTCAAACTCCTGATAAGTGATTTGTGTGCCTTTATGAAGCAACCTCAGTGGCTAGTAAGCTGTTGTGCCATTGATATAGGTCATGTGTTAGAGAGATAAATTAACCATCTACCTGGGTATAGAAAACCACTGCACCACAAATGCACAGTGAGTATATCATCATTCTCGTAATAACACATTAGCATTCTGCTTTGAGCTGTAGTCTGTGTTATTCCCATTTTTCATATCATACATCCTATTTTGTAATACTTGAAAGAATTTCCTTACTGCCAGGAAAAAATAAAAGACACCAGTATTATAATGCATGCTTATTCTCAGGCACCTGCACAATCTGATGTTTTGACATTAAAAGTCTCTGGCAATCAGTTAGTCATTTCACAAAGACTGAATTAGTGCTGTCAAAGATTCATTGTTTTAAGTCCTTTCTATCACACATCCATTCATTTTGCCAAGCAGTGTCTTTTAATAATTCTGTCCAGACTCTCAGCACTGTTGCTGTCACTGCTATTCTTACACAAGCAGTACAATCAATAGATGGATGGACAAAAATGAAATCATTTAATGGATTCTGGTTGAGTTGATTTGGGTCACAGGGTTGCCTAATGCTTCTGCATTACTTCATATTCCTGTATTCCCACAACAATGTATGTTGCCACTTGGTTGCTATCCTACAGTGTGTCATAGCAGAAGATGTGGGTTGGTTAGATGATCATGTGGAATCATTAGAGAAGTCTCTGATACATCTGGTCAAAACCACAGATTTTTCTTTTTGCCTTCTTGGTTACTACAGCTAGCAGTCAAAATCATTTATCTAAACATGCGCCTTCCTTTCTCTGGAGAGGATCATGCCTGTTCTACAAGTGTACATTTATTTTCTCAATATAAGCCTTGTTATGCAACAAAATCCCATGACAGAGTACATAGACTTCAGTTTCCATGCCTTAGCTCACATTGAAAAGGCAGCATTTGCAGAGAATCATTGTGCTATGGGAAAGGAAAGGCTGCAACAATTTTGTCTCCTGACTTCAGTAAAAACAGAGTCCTAATCCTGGAATCATAAGCAGAATTATCCCAAGCTCCCTAGATCATAGCAAAGCATGCACCCTGGGTGTTGAAATAGGGATGACTTTAACTTACTGTTGAAGTTTGATTGCTGGAAGTTTGGACAGGACCACACCCAGCCATGTATGAGTTCACTGGATCATCCATGGAGTTGCTGTAAATCAACCAACAGAAGAAGGGTTCTCCAGTTTCCCAGCTGTTGGCTTAGCAGAATACAAGGATGATTTAAAGGTCTCTATCTTCTGATGTTGTTCTCTGGTGAAAACAAAGAACCATTTATCCCTCTCTTGTATTGTAAGGATGGGGACAGGGGGCGCATGTGGAACCAAGATGTGGAAATCTGACCAGTGGCAGAGTCTTTTGAATGTTACCCAAAACAAGAAATATACATTATTTAATATGTCAAGAGCTTTTTATCTCAATGGAGGATGTGAAAAAGTCCATGCAAGCTATAGCAGGAATGTTCTTGTCAGAGCAGTTGAAAGTTCACCTGAAAGCAGTTCAACACACTTCCTTACCAGGAATTTGGTAGCACAAATTATAGCTGCCTTATGTTGTTAGAAAGCCTGCAGGAAACTGAGGTAGAAACACCTAAGTTTTTGAGTTGCATAGAAGAATGTAAATACACATCTGAAGCACATGAGAGATGAATCCAGCTGAGAGTGTGCTAAAAATTATGGTCTACTACAGAAATATGTAATTTTAAGCATGCTTATTGCACTATGCATAATCAGAGATTTTTATTTTTTTAACAATGTTTTATTTACCTGATAGTGTGAAACTGTTTGGAGTAAATGAGCTTTTTAATCTATTTCTAATTGGCACACTATACTCCTAAATCAGGAATAAAATTAATTAATAAATGTTTCAAAAATTGGATTGACTTTAAGATAAATTAGAATAGAGTCACTATAGTCCTTTGAGTAAGTATTTAGAAATTAAATTATAAATGTATTTGAAATGTTAATCATTTACCCAACAGGCTATAGCAACTTGTAATGCACCATTACAATTTGTCATGTAAATTCATATTTAAATGGAATAAAAGTGTGGGGGAGAAAAAAAGGGTACTGTGTATGGGCAGTCATAGCTGTTGCAGAGCAGCATTGATTCACTCTGATAACTTCAGAGTCTGTTTAAAATTTGAACAAAGGAAAGCACTAAGAAAATCTGTGACTGACCAATATAATATTCTTTTTAAAAAGTGCTCCTTGCACAACTTATGAAGACAAGTTAAAAATGTCAGAATATATCATGATCAAATAGAAGAGGCCAAATGTATTCAGTGATGCAACACTCTATATATCTTAGGTATTTTTGTCTTATTACCAGTCTCACTGAACACACTTATCACGTCTGCCTATCTTCACAAAGTGCTGACTAGCCACAGAAATGTCACTTTCCACTGATTACAGACAGGAACCGAAATATACAGGATGAAATTATTTAATAATTTCAGCAACTAAATCTCTTCACCACCCTACAGTGCTCATTCACTTTCCACCTTATCATAAAAGTTCTCATTCTACTATTATTCTCATTCCTGGAATAGGCACATAGGCAGGCAGGATGCCTGCTGTTGTCACAGACTGCCTGAGATGTGCCATCATCACAGAGTAGCTCAGCAGAGCCAAAAGCAGTGGAACTTTCCTTCATTGTAGGTTGCCCTACACAGTGGGTAAAAATTCCCCGTTGGCTCTGTAAGTCAGGATCTCAGCAACCTGATGCAGGGAGTAAGTTAATGCTGTATGTTCTGATTCTGATGCAAAGCAATGAGAAGCAGACAGGAAACCACTAAATGCAAAGAAGAAGAGTTTTGGCCTTGAATGTTATAGACTTCAGTAGTTTTATTGAAAGTCTGTTGATATTTGATGCTACATGTACTGCTGGGTACGTGATGAAGTCTTATGTAACATCTTAGATGTGGCACCCCTGTGGTTGCAGAGATAATCACACAAACACAGATCCCAAAGGCCTTTTATAAAACAGATACAGGCCTTCATACTGTCTGTTAGAGCAAACTCTTGATTTGTTTAGAAACTAATTAGTCTCACTACTTTCTCGTATCCTCTCTATTGACACGTTGTGCCATTAGGACTTTGATAACAATTAACAAACTCTCCTCTGCCATCAGCATAACTCGCAGTTACCTTACTGACTGTTGTCTAGAAAATGAGGACCCACCTCCTACTGCTTTCATACCAATAACACAGTAAATTATCATTATTCCATATCTCAGCACTGTAGAAAAAAGATACATCTCCTGTTCAGGAAAACAATTTGGGTACAGTTCAAGAGCTGAGATAAAAAGGAGAGATTCATGACATGACATCTGCTACCAAGCATCATTTTAGGCTTTCAAAGTGAGAAATCTTAAAAACACCTATTTATTTTCCACCTAAATCTAGCTACAGTTCAAAACTATCTGATTTATTATTGATACAGACCTGTATGTGTCTGCAGAAAGACAGATGTGGAATATGTCTAGAGTATCCCAACACTCGGACTACGCTACTCACATCTACAGTAAGACTCACTTATCTCTCATACTGAGCTTAACTGAGGATCTGGACATGGTTACTACATCCCAACTGCTCCACTGCTTGTGACCAGAAGATGAAGGACAGAGCTATCATCCACGCTCTGGCTGAAAATATTGGATGACCTGTCTTCTCCACAGAGCCTTAGCTGCTAGAACACAGACCATTCAATGTGTACAAGAATGTGAGAGTCTCATCCCCTGTGTGGGATAACTAGAATTAGTATTTAACAGAAAGGAAGTGAGAAAGCAAGAGAAGTCATGACTCCACATCTTTCTGCACTGAGTGCTTAGTATTAAAGTCCCCAGTGCAGAAACACTCCTCTGTAGTGCCCAGTGCCCCAGTCACTAGGGTTGGTACTATCTCAAGTTCAATAGACAAAGTTATTACCCCATACCACACCGAAGGATGTTGGTGGGACAGATTGAAAGTTTTGTTTTATAGCATCATGCTTCTACTAACAGGATTATTCTGTTGGATTGAAATCCCCACAAGTGCTAGGAGAAACTAATGGTTGGTCTTTGGCACTTAAGCAGACTATGCTACTTGGCATGCCATTGTCTAAAAAGGACATGATGCTTTTGCTCTGTTAGCTGTGTTTTATGCACAGCCTGTTTTTGAGAGTGCCTGTGAAATCAAAGCCCTGCTCTTTTGAGATGACAAGACAGTAATCAGGTAAAGAGGCCTGACTAAAGTGCCAAGCCACTTAGCGATATCAAGACCAAAACACTTATGCATAGGCTGCAGATAAAATGTGAATTTTACTGGCAGGAATTTCACCTTTTATGTTCTTCAGATACTTTCAAGGCTGGAGAAGCTGCAAGAATTTATGAGAATAAAGAGTTTGGATCTGGGACCCTTGCGTGGCATTGTAGGAGATAAAGACCACTTATGAATCACCCCTAAGTGACCATTACTTCCAGTAAAAGCACCAGAACTCCAAAATCCCTGTGTGGATCCTGCCCTAGAGAGACATACAGTGTTTAAATTCCTTCCTATCCTTGAGCCTCCCAGGGAGACAAGGCAATTATTTACAAAGTCAATTGCTCCATGACAGTAAGAATTGTTTTTATATCCATTTTCATTCCCAGCTCCAGTCTTGTGCCTTTCTTCAGGACTTGTGCCTTTCTTCACTCTGCTGCCTAAACAATATACACCAGGCATATTTAAGTTCACTGTTTCCCACAGGGAACTTTTGCAATTAACTTGCTGTCCTGGTGTGCGGATGAGTAAATTAGGAATGGACAAACAGTTGATTTGTATTTATGGTGAGCAACTACTGTGAAGCCTTAAAAAAAAAAAAGGCTACTATGAGTAGGAAAAAGAAACAAAAACAAAAGCAAAGGGAAATCTGCTTTAGGGAGAAAGATAGATTTTTAAATGTCCAATGAAATCTTAGCCCAGGTCTTCAGATTGAGTTCACTGGTACAACTCAGTTGACCTCAGTTTTTATCAGAGATTTTGTCTTCAGACTAATTGTTTCAATTTTCTCTACCTGTAGACCTGGAGTCCGAGCCACAACACATAAATTATAAAAAGTCATATTCAGGAGTCTACTCTGAAATATTTTAAGTTTTATTATTTTTTTTCCTTCTTATCATGAGGGAAAAAAAGTTGTAACATTAGGTAGAAGAAGGTTATTGTAATATACCAAATGTATATCATCTTAGTTTGTCAGAAGTTGAACATTTTCTTTCTGCTTTTACTTCACTTTACATGGAATGATGATGGATGATGGAAACTTTCATGTCCAGTCTTACTGTTGGTTGAGCAGCTCCAAAACTCAAGATGCAAGGTTTATGTCTCTTTGGAAGGCTGCATGCTGTGCTCCTAATAGAAATACCTCACTCTTGTTCACCCTGACAGGAATATTTAAATGCATCCATCACTGACAAAGCTCAAATCAAATCAGATATTAATCAAAGGCTTCATTTTTTTTCTCTCTTCTTTTAATTTGAAAGAGCTATAACAATAGAATAATTCAGCAAGAGAAAAAATCAGTCTTGTTGAAAAAAATGCACATCGACATTACTGGAGATGTTTTTGAAAAGGCAGTGCCCACATCACTATCTTCTACCCTATTTTTCCTACCCCCCTCCATTGCATTAATCAATTTATGGTTCAGAAGGGTGGCCCAGAGGCCATATAATTTCCTGTCTTTTATGGGACATGTCCTGAGGAAGCACCATTGGCTCAACACCTAAAGCTGACCCAGAAAACACAGCAAAAGGCATGCTTATACATGGAGATCCAGTTTTTAAAAGAGCCAGGACCCTAAAAACCTGGGTGATTCACTGGAGTAATTATGGAGGTTAGTCACTTTAGCAGAGCAAGTTATAGGACAGTACGTGGTTTCTCATCCCTAAAATGCAAAGTATTTTTCCCTCAGTCCCCTGCTTTCGCACAAGTCTCCAGCTCTTGGACTGACAGGGCAGAAGTATGTCTTCATAACAAGGTAGATACTTTGGAAGGATCTTTCCCCTTACAAGGGAAAAGGAAAAGGAGAATGACAGAATAAATGCATAGATGCATAAACCTATATACACACACACAGTTACACAGACAGAGGATAATTGCCTAAGTATTCCACAGCTCTCCCCACCCCATCACTTTCCCCCAGTTTCTATTGGTTAATAGCAAAAAATCTATTCTAAAAGAGAATTTTATTTTATTGTACTGCTTGTTCAAGTAGACAGCACTGCTATGTGAAGGATGCAGTTTTCAATGACCGTCATTTCATTGCCTAGTCAGGGGCAGAATGAATGGGTCAATGCCAGCAGCAGAAGGCAAAAAATACACCTCACACCCGCATGAACACTGATTGAGAGTTTTCCCTGCCCCTTACCAGGACTATGTGAAGCCCTGAGTTCCACGACCATCCTCAAACATTTTTGTTCTAAAGAAGACCAACTGAGAGCACAGAAAGGCACCCAGATTTCCTTTCCCCCATTCCTTCCAGGGTATTTTGGAAATGCATTTCACACTTTAACTTTGCATAATCTGTTCAGCATCCCTGACTGCTTCTTTTAATGGTTCAGCACACTTCCTGAGTAAAGTGATACACATTTGCATTTTATTTTTCATACAAGAATCAAGACAAGGGGTTTGAGATTATACTAAGACAAGGGGTTTTAAATTATACTATGCAGGCAACTCTGTATTTATCAGCATAGCTCCTTGGAAATCAAAAAGATACATAATTTACTGATTGCGTATCTGGACATATTTGATATTTAGGTGTAAAACTTACTGCTGATGAGCAGTAGAGCAGATTTTAATAATAAACATGATATGTAGGAAATATGGATATGTTTTAAAACTTTTATTATGAGATCTACAACTCCCTTGCACTCTCTTTCTCTGCCTAACATAGAGAAACATCACTTCGCTATACATAGTGAGATGGATATGTACTGCAACCGGGACAAGCCTTACTCTGCAGTGGAGTGACAGAAATCTGAAGCTCCATTAGAACTGTAGTTTTCTAAAAAATCTTAGAAAACAATTTCAGACAGGTTTTGATGTCCAGATTACAAACTGTAAAGAGAGGTGCCCCTTATTTTTAAAGCAATATTTAGACGTGAAGGAAACATGATTTAGTGGCTTTTGTTTATTCAAGTCTGAGATTCAAGTCTCCACTAAAAGAACATTTATTATGCAAAAACAATGTAGAAAAAGAAATGCATCAAAGAAAGTATGTAGTCTGGTTAGGTAGGGTATAAAAAAAATCACATATCTGCATAAAACTGGTCATAAACTTTTTTTTTTTTTCTTAGAGTAAAACATATCTTGTCAGGTTGTCCATCTCAGAAAAAAATTCCCTTATTCTGTTCTGTTCTCCCCAAGGATCACTAGCCCTTCAGCTCCCAGTCAGAAAATGAGTTACCCTCCAGATATTCCTCTCATGGGAAAGCATACTTTTAGTTGAGTTTTAGCAGATCTAGTACCTCATATTCAACAAACTCTCTGCGCTAACAATCAAGAGAGATTGAAGAACCTACAGTTCACAGTGTTTCTACAGCAAAACAAGAAGAACCTTTTCCTGAAAGAACCATCCTGAGAGAAGCATACCATGAGAAGCTACAGCAGTTAATTCCCAGTTTCAGCTTTTCAAGGACACCTAGACAGAGATCATTGCGACAAGGAAACAGGTGATATCTACAAGTATTGGATTTGAAAGCAAATGTATCAAATTAGTGGAAGATGTATCACTTGAGAAAGGTGAGTTCTTTATGGGACCAGATGAACACCCATGACCTACATGGATCAGCTCTTCTGTCCCTGGGCTTGCTCTGTGCCCAAGCAGCTCATGGCTCCCTGCACCATGTGCTAGGAGCTTGGAGTGCTGCAGAATGAAACAGTGAAATATCCAAAGAGAGCTGGGCAAAGCAAAGGCTAAAGTGAAGGTCACAGAAGAAGCAGTTTTCAGTTGCTGCTAAGCTTGGAAAGACATGTAAGACTACCACTTTTTTCAGGGGAGGCTCAGCTCCAAAGACATTGCCAATTGGTGGTGTTAAGATAGATTAATGAGCTAGAACATTCACAGGAGAACACTTTAACAGTGCCACTGTTAAATGCCTCTCAATCCTATTTCTCTGCAAGGCACAGGTTGTCACCTCAGCACAAGTTGTACAAGGCTAACCTTGCCAGAAGGGCAGTGCTTTTCTTCACAGGATAGCCGGAGACTCAGAGAAGCCTTGAGAAGGAGAGGCTGTTGTGCAGCTACTCAGTCTTGGGCCAAGGACTACCCATTCAGCTTCTCCTCCAGTAAACTGCCAAGCTGAGGTCAATGAACTCTACCATGAGACACCAACATAGCTAATTTTTCATGTCCATGAGACAAGAATCCCTATCCATACAACTAACCAGTCCTTTCCTTCCACTGGGCCTAACAGTTTCCTATTTCTCTCAGCAATCTGTTTAAAGACAGCCACGCTTTGCTGAAAACTGCTGTAAACAAACCTTTTGTGTCGATGTAGGATGACACTCTCAAGATGAACCAATTCACAGACATAATTTCTGTACTTTCTCAGAGCAAAACAGCCTCTCCTTTTCCTCATCTCTTTCCCTCTTGTTCATCCTTTCCCACATCAAATGCACAAATTTAACATTGACTGTTCTTCAGGGAATTATTGCTTCCAGCAAAGTGCTGCAGTGACAGGCATGCTGTGCAGAAATGCTCAAATATTTCCCAAAATGGCAGTGATGAGGACATTTTTAAAGGAGGGAGTGACCTAGGAGGGGAAACATGCCAAGCTGCAATTTGCTGCAACACCAAAGGGCCTCTAAACCATAACTCTCACCTTTCTGCTCATTATTTTTAGATCCAAATCAACCTAAGACAATGACTGCGTGATTAAACGCTGAAGCATTTTAGTGACAATATATTGCTGACAAATTTGTATAGCGTCCTAAGGGTGTTTTTATTGTAATTAAAGAGAGAGTCAAGAGCTGTTCAGACAAGAGGTTCAGATTAATGAAACAAAACCAATACCCCAGGATAGACTATGAAGAAGGACCACCATTATGAAACAAAGTTTCTTTGTAGCGTGGTATAAATGTGTTTTTAATTTCAGAGTTGACAAATCAACAGAAATTATGCAATTATATTTAGTTTTATTTAAATTTTCTTGCCCAGTCAGGAAAATTTTGAGCCATTCAGAGCTCACTGATGTGAAACAACACAGGGCAGATTCAATTGCTTATATGATGTAGGTTGGGACAGACTTCAGATCTACAGA
This sequence comes from Formicarius rufipectus, assembly GCA_013399695.1. Lineage (NCBI taxonomy): Eukaryota > Metazoa > Chordata > Aves > Passeriformes > Formicariidae > Formicarius > Formicarius rufipectus. The sequence continues at coordinate 420,993 of VXAU01004742.1, read as the reverse complement.
GGAAATACCTCTACACAGGATTTGGTATCTGATACTTGATGAACTAAGGGTGCACAATGTGTAAATTCAATTCAGACTTTCATCTTTTAGCACAGGCTTTTTGTTTGTTTGTTGGTTGGTTATTTAGTGGAGAAAAGAAAAAAAAAGAATCTCAGCTTAAAATCCCACTTCTTAGTGGAATGCGTGGTCATTAGATCAGAGTCTTAAATGAGCTTTGCATGAGTGAAAGTCGACTGGCTTTACTGTTGCTAAAGCTGAAATGTGAATGAGAGATCTATAGAAATACACATTTCAGCACAATCAGTCGATTAAGCAATCTCATTGTTCAAACACTGCTAAATGCCTTGCAGTTATGAGATTTTAAACATCAATACAGTTTTTAAAAGGCAGTATATTACTTTCTCCTCTGTAAGTTTATTGCAGTCTATCTACACTGGAATTAGAGAGCTCCTGCTGAGCAGTAAATGCATTGAGACTGAATATCACGATGAAGATCAAGCAGTTCAACACAGCCATTGAGCCTAGTCATCATGAAGGTTTTCTTTGCTTGATGGGAAACTTCCAAACTCTTGCAAGTGTTTCCAAATGAGGGCAGCTATGGGTACCTAGAGTCAAGGTTACTGGGAGAGAGAGTAGTTTCTCCGAGAAAAAGGTGTTACAGTGACTCAGTTGAAACATCTCAAATTAAAAAGGTCTTTGGGATAACTATCTGGTACAGCCTCTGGGTTCTCACTCAGTAAAAAAAGGCTTCTACACATTAAATTAATTGCTGGCTCACTTAAAATTAATAAAATATTTCCCTAGCACTTCAGTCAGCTTGCCAGAGGGTGCCATTGAATCAACAAGACCAGGCTGAATTTTTAATAATTTCATGATCTCTGAAGCGTCAAATATAAGGTACTAGAGAAGGTAAGATAAACCCTCAAAGGCCCTCTTCAGTAGCCATTATCAGGAAATAGATTAGCAGAAAGACTGGAACCAATTCTTCTCTCTGACACATGGATGCAAATACAGAATGATACACTGAAGTGCAAAAAACAATGCAAAATCTAAATCAGTCTTGGTGCTCTTCAAAACTGCATGGACAATTGTTAAATATATGGCATAATTTTCCTTTTTGATCCCTTTTCTTAACCAGCTCTTACATTTACTGCATCTTTTTTTTTTTTTAACTTTGTTGCTGTTTATAAAGTGCAAATGTAGGCAGCAGGTAAAGGAATTGGGCAGAGGAGGAAGAAAAATTACAGATGAGGGGGAAGGAAAGCAGACTTCTGCCATTGTCAGTTAGAGAGGGGCAGAAGTGTCTGAGATGCAACCAGTAAATACTATGATTCCTCTCCTGTCTTTTATGGGTTTAGCCAATTGTCTATTGTTAACTGGAACTGCACAGAGAATTCAAATTCATTTTGGAGAGGATTTCAAGATTTTAAAAGTTAGATTCATCTGGACAAGGAAAAAATTCTAAGTACTGCAAAATTCCCTCCAAAAGAAAATTCTGACAGGAATTTGATTTTTTCCCTATTCTATATTCTCATTTAAAATGAGAAGTAATTTCAAAAAGAAAAATTAGAATGCTGCAATTAAAAGAAAATGATGCAGTATTATGTAGACATTCCCTTACTCCCCCCATTATTTTTCTCTCTAATCTTTGGGGAAATAATCATAATTAGGCACACTAATTTGAAAGAAAGACTTTTCCCAAGGCAAAATAGTCTGTCAATGTTTTCTTTAACATAGTTTATTGCCAGTGGAAGTGGAACACCTAGAATACCCACTGGCGTAAAATAGGGCTGATGCATTGCTCATAAGTGCAATACCTGAGGGTGCATTCTCATGCAGAACTACTCTGGAGAATAGAAGGGAGTCTATCAAAAAATAAATAAATAAAAGAGCAAGTAAAATGGTTTGACTTGCTACCTTTCAGACCTTTTGAGGTAGTAGACAGTATGGTGTTTATTCCTAGTGGACTAACATAGAATATTAATGAACTTAGGCTGTTCATTGACTGATGAGTTGTACCACTCCTGCCCAATGGTACCTCCACAGTGATTGATAGTCACACAGCAAACCTGAATCGCTTTGCAAAATCTGTGATTGATGTGAACATGAAGCACTGCACCCTTTCAGAGGTCAATCAAACACACCTATATGAAAAACTCAGGATACTAAATTTCTGAAGGACCTTGCCTTTTAGACTCCAGTGATGCCATAAGTCTTTTGGTGAACATTCCATTACGTGTGGGCAGTGCCAATGACTTCAGGTACAAAACTCTACACCTGCAGCACACTGCAGAGTCACAGTCCTAGGGCTTTCTTCCCACACAAAGTCTCAACTTCACACAGAAGAAGTACCAAGCTTTCTACTAGATGTGAGAATAGCCTCATACAATTGTGATAACAGTTTTATACAAAGGGGTTGCTTAAATATGTCTGAGGTTTGACTATTAGTTAATTTTTCACATTAGAAACTAAGGACAGGGCAGGGTTGAATGGTCTGTGTTTTACAAAAAAATCATTTACATTGCAGTGGCATATTTTCAAAGCACGTGAAGACAATATTTGCTCTAGAATGTAAAGTCTAAAAAGGTGAATATAAATAGCAGGCACAGAAAGGAGTAACAATAAACAAGGAATCATAATGGTAATCACCAGCAGTTCTTGTTAATTACAGACACTCTCCCCTCACCTTTTTTTTTTATTTTCCTTTGTTAATTGCACTATACTCATGGTCCTTAACAGCTACTACAAGTTGCAATGCACTGCATTTATGTCCTTCTTCCCCCGACATTCAACTCCCTTTCTCTATACAATTCAATTCATCCACGAGATAAATCTCCAGGATAGGTAAGAGACTTAGCCTGACAGAACTACCTTACTCTTCCAAGGTAGCAGGCACCTCCATCTATCATATAAATCCCTGGCAGGTCTCAAAACCTTTGTTTAGCTCGCACCTTATCTCATAAACCTCTGCATTGCTGCCAGTCTGCATTGCTGCCAGTCTGCATTGCTGCCAGTCTGCATTGCCAAATCCACCTAACCATTGACAGCACTCAACAACGTATAAACGGCTCAGGATTTTGGCTCAACTTCTCAAAAGGATTCTTATAATGCTCAGAAGAACATTCTAAAACTTGTCATCTGTTAGTCTGGGTAGCAGAGCTAGAATAGGCCAGCAACATGGAGCAGAGCTTTACTGAACCTACAAGCAGGCAGCTGGGAGTACAGGGAAAAAAGGTAAGGATTTAGCCCTAAATGAGTCATCCTAAATAAGGATTCAAACTCCAGTGTGAGGTTGAAACTTGACCTGAGACCTTCCACATCCCACAGAAGGGCTCAAAACAAGGTATTCTCTTTGAGTAAAATAGTGCCCTTAAATGCTCTATTACTTTGCATGAGTAATGACAGAAGAGTGACTTGAGGCTACCAGAAACCTGGTGACTGTACTAATCACTGGGCTATGGAACCAACCTCTCTCTTGTTTAATGAATATTTAATAATAACACTTCCTTTTCACACAGAGATGTTATGAGGAAAAAATTATTTTAGCTTGATAGGTGCTCAGATATCAGACAAGGGAAACTATCTAAAATATAATAAACTGTCCAATAGATCTAGGCCATCAGAGACCAGGGAAAAGACAGATTTAGATGGGACTAGAGGTTAATAGGATTGTATTTTCGTTTGGAAAATGAAACAAGAAAGTTATGCCTTAAGTAAAAAAAAAAAAAAAAAAAAAAAAAAAGAGTGAGAGAAGAAACAAAAGACTAAAACATTAAAATAGAGCATGGAATTTCCATTAAGGCATTTGACAGGGATGAAAACTCTGGTGAACAAATATACGCCTTGTTTATGTTTTCAAGCTCTTCACCATTAGCTGAAGTTGTTCACTGCCAAGTTGTTCAGCTGACAAGTGCCTTGTTACACTTGTGAGAGAATGCAAGAATTTTAAGAACATGTCTAACTCTTCTGCTCCACTCAGCAGGCTGAAAGTTCAGAGGGTAGGAAACCATTTACCAAGTGAATAAACTGCAAAATGCCTTTGAAAATTACATTTTTAATTACAGTTGACATTTCTGATGGTATCTCTCTAAAAGAAGCAATGGAAAAGAAAGAAAAACAATTTGAGACAGAGAAAACACTATAGGAGAGACTGTAAAATGATTCACAAGCTACTACTGATAGAGGCATTGACTTCACATTGACACTCACCAGTTTTGTCTAAATACCTCTAATGTGTTAATGAACTTGTTCTCATATACGATCTTTCAATGAGCAAATCACCAGTATTCCTGTTTGCCTGGGAGTGTCCAGAAGCAAATTCTAACTCTTCAGCTCAACTTTGCAATTTCATTACCATATAATTTTACCACTGTGATCCAAACCTCTGTCTTTCCATGGTTCCTCCAGTGCCAGTGATACAGTCATCATTGCTGAATACCGTCAGTGGAATGGGAATCTGCCTTACCCTGTCTCCATCTTGGAGGTCCAATCATAGAAAAAATTTTGGATATGCAGAGGAATGAGGATCAAGGGAAAATGAGAGATGTTCTCTGAAGCCCAGTCATTTGGGGTTGAGAGGACTGAAAGTCAGTCACTGCTGTCTGAACTTAGAGGTTCAGACCCAGAGGCTGCCATACAAGGCAACCTTAAAACAAATGATGGCCCACTGACTAGGGAAATCATCTTCTCTCGTTCTTGTTTTTCAGCTACCAGATCAAGAGTTAAAAGTCATACAAAATGTCTGACATGCATCAACAATCTACAGAAGATCCCACACTCACACTCAAAGCTTTTTGTTTTTTCCCTTTGGCAAAGGTAGAAAATGTTACTCTGGAACAGGAACATTTTACCTCCTGCCATGACTTCCCTTCCACCACAGAGGAAAAGACCTGAATGTCATGGAGTCCATACGATTTTAAATAAATTCTGTCTTTGTATTTTCATTTTAAGGGTATAACATCCACTCAGTTTAATCAGGGAAATTGCAGGGATTACCTTTCACGCTGCTATGACAAAGACATTGGCCCTATTGGCTACAAACATGCTAGCCAACAAAACCCTGCTAGTTAGTACTTTCAATTACTGAAGCACAATTGCCAGTGTTGCAACACTGTTTGAACAGTACCTGGAACACCTTTGACCAATGTTAATTAAGACTTTCCTAAACAATGCCCAGTTACAGTTTGTGAACTAAGCTCAGGCAAGGACCTTTCATAAGATGCAATTTACATGCAGAGAGCTTCCTTTTGCAGAAGCAAAGCTTTCTGTTAAAGTTGGGCTGACTAGCAGAGAACTTCGCAGAATCATTAAATTCCCTACGGAAGACATAGCCATGAAGGTTACATATGTCCTTGAATTCTCACATAGAGATGCCTCAAAACCAAAACAGTTATTTGCCATGCACACCTTGCTCTAGTTTGCTCAATTCAAAGTTAGCTTTTTATGTTTTTAACTATAAAAGGATTTGTCAAGTACTTCTATACTAACCATTAACAGAAGCCAACATACTCACCCCCCACAGAACAAGATTTTGACCTTCATCAAACTTGGTGCCAAAATAAAAACATTCTTTTGACAGAGGTAAAAATTAGTAGTAGTATTAAACAACATGAATATGAACAGCATAGAGCCATATGAATGGGACTTGTGCCCAGAAATCTATACTAATGTGATTGTAATATCATCACCACCTCTTTCCTCCAAATATAGCCAATAATTTATTTTGAAGGACTTATAACTGACTGGGAACTGAGAATATGATATATGTGATCTGCTAAGAGCTTTGTCCAGTCCAGTCATATGCCTTCATCAATGAGCAGCACTAGGTGAAATGTGTGAGCAATTCCTGACAACCATACAACAGATAGACTGTGCCTCCACACTGAGTTCATACATGGTCTTTAATAGTCAGTAGTTGGTAGCAAACAGGGAAAATCAGATTTTAGAGCTTTTCCAGAAACTTACTTATCCTTCATTATAACATTTCAAGGCATTAACTGTAGCCCTGTAAATGATCAATGTCAAAATCTTGAGTGTTAACAAATAATTTTTATGCTAGACAGATGAAAAGAAAAGCTAAGACAGAAATTCAAATTTCAAGTCAGCATATTTTTAAATAACCTATAGCTCAAAATCCTCGTGACAGCTTGCTTTTGGACTCTGCAGAAATATTTCCTTTCTTTCATAGAAATTATAATTTTTTGGCCAAGTTATGGTGCTAATTCAGGAAAACATCACTATTCAGAAAGGATGTAAGCATATGCTTATCTTGAAGCATGCACTTGAGTCTCTTTGACTTAATGATAGGATCTAAGCACATATTTACATTTAAGCACATGTCTGAGTGCTTTCCTCCATAAAGACATATTTAAGCTTGTGCTTCAGTGCTTTCACTGTCTAATTTTCCAAGACAATGCTAAAGGTAGAGATAAAATAGTGTATTAGAATGGAAGATACTTGCCAGGCTAAGTGCATACAGAAATCAACCTCTGCAAAATTATATGCAAACATAAAGGTGCACAGCTCATTAGTTGGGCACTGAGGGGGAAAGAGACAATGAGCCTCTGAACTGTGATCTCAGCTCACAGAAATGACAAAGCTGGATCTTTTAGCTGACTGAAGTGATGGGAGAACTAATACTGAACTTGCAGCAACCTTAACTGAACCTGAGGTTAAAGCAGGAATGGAAATAACAGTAGGCACTTCTCTGGATTTGAGTCAAGCCCAGAACAAGATGGGCATTATACAGGGAAAAATAGCCTCAGGCTATCCGTGCTTGCCATTGCTCTGATTACTCTTGAAAAAGGGGCAGGGTTGTGGCAACAGGACAATGAGAGAGTTAAGTCTTGAAAGATTTCAACATCATAATTTTCTGTTTTATTGGGACTTTGAAATATCTCCAGTAATATGGAGTAACATATTCCCTTGGGAAGATTAACAACACATCTGTGTTTTGTCAAAATATAGGATCAACAGCTGTTAGAGGATCTAGTCATTTTGAGATTATTTTTTTCTCCTCCCACCCCCAATCCCCTCCACCCAAATATATTGTAAAGTCAAAATACCTAGTATATAAAGTTCTTTTCTCTTCCTGAAATTGTTAATGTGTTGTATCGGTTTTGTAGGATTTTTCCTGCACTTTACTGTTGACTGCAATAACTGACTGAAGTTGTGACTGATTGGATATGGAAAATAAAGAAAAATAACCAGGAAAACTCCCTGCACTGATCAACTGAATTTTGTCAAGTGAATGTGTAAAACCAGCACATACATTAATCCTAGGTAGCTAACATAAAAAAAAGAAAGCAAACTGCTGAGACTGGCCAAGAAATTCTGTGTTCCTAACCATTGTAGCAAATCAGCACAAGTGCTAGTGGTATTTCTAAGAGGAGCTACAGAGATGCCTTAGACAAGTTTTAAAGTGTCTTCCACAGAGAGTCTGAAGGGAAGCAGCACCAACATTTCTTGCTCCCCACAACTGTCCTTCATCATTCAGATTAAGTGAAATTACTGTTGCTCATGTACATCGGCCATGCAAAAAACAACTACCTTGTGGAGGTTTTCACCAGATGTCCACCCAAACCTCCAGGCCCACCCCTTTCCCAGAGGGAAAGGAAAAGGCGAGAGAAAAAAAAAAACCAAAACCAAAAACAAAAACAAAAACAAAAACAAACAAAAAACCAAAACAAAAACAAAAACAAAAACAAACAAAGGGAAAAAACACACAAAAAAAAAAAA
>VXAU01004742.1:399356-412919 GCA_013399695.1 Formicarius rufipectus | reverse complement strand
CCTCCTTTGCCTCCTCCTGCTCTGACCTTGGTCTCTGTATTGTTATCTCATGGCTGGAATTTTCAACTGTGCAACACTCCTAATTCCTAAATGTTATCACAGAGGCGTGACTATGATTCTTAATTGGCTCAACTCCCTCCCGTGGGAGACAGTCCTCAATAGACAGCTCCAACATGAGTCCACCCCCCAGGCAACACTTCTGCCGGGGGGGAAAAACCTGCTCCAGGTGGATCTCCCTCTCCAAGAGTCATGATTGTAAGTCTCATCCAGGATCTTGCTCCATCCTGGGCCTCCCACAGAGCAACAGCTCCTTCCTGCATCCACCTGCTCCTCCAGGGGCTGCAGAGGGCTCTCCACAACCCAATGGATCTCCATGGGCTGCAGGGAGAGGCAGGCAGGAGTAGCTTTCAGTCCTTCCCCCTCCCCACCTGCTCCAGCATGGGATCCCTCCTTCGCCTCCTCCTGCTCCGACCTTGGTCTCTATGTTGTTATCTCATGGCTGGAATTTCAATTGCGCAACACTACTGATTCTTAAATATGTTATCACAGAGGCGTGACTATGATTCTTAATTGGCTCAACTCTGTCCACCAGCAGGAAGTCCCTCCTGGACCTGGCTGTCATTGGCTCCACAGGACTGGAGAAGCTTCTAGCAGCTTCTAACAGAAACCAACCTGAAAGCCCCCCCTTCTACTATAATTCAGCCTCAGAAACCCATGACATACATCAAGATAGAATATTTGTCCTTGATGTGTCTTAGGAGCCAATAGCCAAGTTATTTGGAGTGACTTGACTGATTATAGTTAATATTTTATCCTTCATTAGCTATTGTTTGTAATACTGTTTGTGATTTCCAGGATATGTATAGTATTTATTCCATAAGAGAGAGTGAATGTATTGTTTTCTAGTAGAGATATAGGTATAGAAATTTACAGTTATGAAACTAATGTGATCTCTTAAAGACACTTCCATATGTAGCTCATTTTTCTGACTGCAAACTTGTATGTATTCAAACTAGAAAGAGAACACAGTACAATAATCCTAAGGCTTGACTCATTAAGGTAGACTGGATTGGAAAGAGTCTGGCAATAGTATAAGAAAAATATAGCACAGTACTAAAAAAAAAGGAGTATGCATGCTGAGTATCCTCAACTGAACAACTAAGTGCATATTCAGAATTTTTCTCATAATATTATTATATGGTCTGTAGCATATCCTACTAGTACTAGAGAACATTTACTTCTGAAAAGAGACATTTTTTCCCCCATGAATCATAGCTGAGCTGCAGGCCAATATCAGTATTTTAGATGAAACAAAAATATCACATCATAAATACAGAAAATGCCATGAAAGAAAAGTATATGCCAAAACTAAAATATATAAGCTCAATTAAATATATCTATTACTTTCCCTCTAAAAACTGTCAACTTTCATATCCATCAACAAATCAGATTGAAATGCAATAGCTAGCAATAACTGGACAGTATTGCCTTGGTGCATCACTCAGCCATTTCATAGCTAGGCAAAAGTAACATAAAGAGTTTATTTTAAAGGATAAACAGAAGGAAGCTCATTAAAATGAGATAATGATGACTTCTCATCTTAAAGACACATTGTTCTACTTAATTTGGTGTTTTAAATGTATCTGGAATTAATTTGAATCAACAGGGTAACATATGAAAGACAGCAGTGCAGTAATCCTCCATTCACTAAAGGATATTTCGCTGGAGAGGCTTTCTCAATAACAAGTTATAGCATGAGCCCAAAAGTATAGACATGCAATGATTTAAAATGAGTTATTCAAGAAATTTGATTACTGAACTTGACTGAGACACATTTATTTTTATATCCATTGTACCAACATTCTTACACACTACGTTGTTAAGGCTGAACTGGTGAGAAGAAAAATATGATGAGTAAATCAGCTGATTTACTCATCTGATCCAACAAGACTCTTGGATAAACTAGCTCACAGGGAAACATCAGGAATAAGGTCACATCTGTAATATGATCTATTTTCAAGACTTCATGTCCTGCTCTGTGTAACCAACAGGCATCTTCCACTATCATGCACTGGCAGCCCAGAATCATCACTGATAGCAGAAGCATCCCACTAACAGCACCATCATATTTGCAAAAGCAGTGTGCATATATATTTAGTTTTGTTGGGTACTGTCATCCAAGTATTGGGGACAACCAGATGTGCACAGTGTTATGAATTAAAAAATAATTATTCCAGTTTTCACTGTGCAATGTCTTTACCTCCTGATACACAGTTACTTCCCATGTCTATCACTTGAGAGTCTCTTAACACTGTTCGACTACCATACTGTTTGTAGTTACTTCTGGATACAGTCTTGAGGGATCACCCCATGGCAGTGGAGAGTATTCAGACAACTTTAACAGCAGTGAAAGTGAAAGGTTCTTCCATTTAATTGTTTCAGACAGAAACTTCAGCTACAGTTCTTCAGGAAATTTCTTTCTTGTCTAACTAACTAGGGAGATTAAGATAACCAAATGTCTGAGCTGAGTATCTAAGTATCTCAAACCTAGGAAATATAAACCCACATCTCCCCTTTTTGTGCATCATAATGTTTTTATGATGATCCTATTCCATAGCCAGGTGATGACTAAAAGTAGGATATAGCACTATATGCTGTCCTGGGGTCCTTGCCTGTCAGAGCAGGATGTACAGCCTTCTTTGTCTAATCTTTCTACTTATGCTGTTTTCCTAATACAAAGCCACCTCAGTACACCAGGCCTAGGCTGTGCTAAAGTGAGTGATGGCCATATTAGCTCTGAACTGGAAGAAGTGGGGAACACTAGTATGGTACTGCACTGAAGGAAAGGAAGACATATCACTCAGGACAGGCTGCTACTGCACTGGTTGATACTAGACACTGAGAACATAACACATTAACATCACCATGACATGTGAACATGCTTGTTCCTATGAAACCTAGATTGCTCTCCCATGTACAGGTAATACAGTATCCTTCTCTTTTAATACCTGACAGTTTGCTGTATGTGGGTGAAGAGGGACACTTCTTGGGCATCCACCACGTATAAACTTCCAGGCTTGCTTTCCAGGGCTAAAGGATTAGCCTCAGAAACTTCAGAAACCACTAACTGGAGCAAAACATTTGGCATAGGTGAATTTCAATTTTTCTACCAGACACCTGTTATGTGATCTTAGAGCCTATTTTAATATATCAGTGCAAAACAACTCATGCAATTTTCATTTTTCACTGCTCCAGTATGTGAGTTTTGCATCTGCTTTTGGCACTGAAAATGGGTTTGGATGACAAAGTAATGTCTGCAGTGAAACATGTTTCCTTTCCAGTATGTCATTTTTATGTGAATAAAATCTTTGCTATCAGATGCTGGAGTGCTCAGTGTTTAAGGTAGTGTTGCTGTGAGCAAGAGTGAAAGGAAGCATATGGAGATCAATTGAGTTATTCATAAGGTGACACCACAACAAACTAAGCAGGCCACCTGCTGTTTCACTGCCTCAAGAGGCTTTTCTCTACAACTCATTCTAAAATAATTTGGTGGCAAGGCTGGCACTGAAGTCAGATTATAAACTGGAAATTCAACAAAATGCTCACCAGGGTTGTGCAGGTAGGGTTGTTTATGTACATACATTCCTCTGCCTCTTTTTTGCATACATGTAATCCACACAATTCAGGAACACTGTGTTACTGCTTTCAAGAAATACAGTACGCAAAAATAAAACAATTCAACAATTAGTTTCTACAGCAAATTTGCCTCAGTCACTTCGTGAATCCTGCACATTTCACAACATATGTTAGACCACAAAGCAGTACAGTTAACAGAGGACAGAACATATCTAATAAGGAATGCAGTAATAGAGTGTGTTCCATTATGTAGGGCAGATACTCTTTAGCATCTTCATCTCAGCTCCCTGTATTATCATCCTCTGCCTTTTGTTGGCTAACTTTATCCTGTGCTTGCTTCCGATCTAGGAACTGATCAGTTGATGTAAGACATTTCCCATTTCCTGAGTCTGTTTGTGGCTGGGCGGTGGGCTTGGGGCAGAGAATCATAGAATAACTTATATTGGAAAAGACCTCTATTAAAGTCCATCCATTGACCCAGCACTGCCAAATCCACCACTAAACCACATCCCTGAGTGCCACATCTACACATCTTTTAAATACATCTAGCCAGGGATGGTGAATCCACCACTTCCCTGAGTAGTCTATTCCACTGCTTGAGACTTAGGAATCTGACAGATTGTTGAGTTTCCTCAATCCCCGCTCCACACTATGTTGGTTTCCTCTAAGCTCTCAAACTCCATGTCTGAACAGCTTCTTCCAAACTTCTAGATCCATCACCTCTAAACAACGCATATAGATGAAAAATCCTGTTCTCTCATATACATCAGCCTCTCAAAATGTAGTAGAGGCTTACAGACAAATTAAAGTCATGGTTAACCTTCAGATATGGTTCATTAAGATCCCAATGTATTCACCAGTTTTAGGATTTTGCTTGAGTGTACTGCTCAATGGAGCCACTGGTCCTCCATTGTGAAGTTAAGAAATTAGTGTAAAAGACTTCTGAGAAGTCTTATTTTTAACCACTCCAGGGAAGTCAACCTCTTCTCTGCTTCCTCAGCTACTCTTGATCCCCATCCATCCTGTCACCCTCCCGACACACACATGCTCCACACACCACACACATTTCTCACCCTTTGTATGCTTCCTTGTCTTTCCCTTCCCTCCCCTTCCTCCAAGACTCTACTCATCATTCTTATTTATTCTTCCCATCCCCTTTGCTGCTTAGGAACTTGTAAAAGAGGAAAAAAAAAAAAAAAACAAACTGAAGCGGATTAAATGAATGTGAGAGCGGTTGTCTGTGCTTTCAAGCCATGCCAACACTGCAATCCTGTCCCAGTCAGCATTGGCAGCCTAGAGAGAAACAGGCTTTTGCGAGGGGGTTAAGTTAGCTGCTAAATTCTATCAAATCTGTAGGAAGCACACAAACTGCAGGTTTCAAAAGAGTTCAAACAGAGCAATGGTGTGACTGAACTCCTAACCAGTGTACTGTAAGAGTATTTTTCATCTTAATTGTCATCAACCTGTAGGAAAACACTGCGGTGTTCACAGCTGTACTGTATAGGCTGCCCCAATCAGCCAAAGCCAAACCCCCAAACCCTCCTTTATTTACACTGGAGAATGTTGTGTTGTTCAGGGTGCTTATCACTGTCCAAGGATATGTTTTATTTTTCCGCTGTGTGTTGTATTTTTCAGATCTTTAGCTGGACTATTACAGTCTCATGTTGGGCTGTCAAAACAACTCAATCTATGCTGACTAGCTAGAGAGAAACATATAGTTTCCATCCAGTGCCTCCAGAGTAACAGTTCAAATAGGGAAGCATCAGGGACTGTGATCTGAATATCAGAGGATCGCCAGGATTAGAAGCCTCAAAAAAAGACTTCTATGGGTAATAAATTATTCATAGCTTCAAACTATCTTAGATAATTAAAATTGCCTGCTTTCAGCAGATATGCCATCTACTACAATACTTCCCCCTTCTCATAGATCTGATTGACATTACCTCTTTCAGATCGCTGTATTCACTCTGTGTTTATGTATTTGACAGGTGCACTGTGTATAATACCCTGTGCTGTATTGCTTACTTGTGCTTGTCTGTGCATGCATGCATATAAAAATTTATACAAGCAAAGTCTCCTATTGTGCTAGGATGCTGACAGCAAGCATGCTAAAATACAACAGGTTGGGTTTAACCTAATATGCCATAGAATCAGCATATCATGTAGGTAAAGGTCTGTAGCAGCCAGGGTGCAAGGAATAAATAGCAAATTCTATGATGGGGAGCCAGGCAAGTAAAAGTCTCTGTTCCACGGAAGCAGCTGACATCAAACAGGTTACAATACCTATTGACAGCAACATGAAGCTGCATTTCTTCATTGAGGTAATGTCAGCTTACAGTAAGACTTGGTTTGATGTTCCCTGACGTCTGCTGAATTATACACAAAGAGGTTTCACTTTTTTTCTGATTCTCTTTGCAAACCAGACAGAAAACATATTCTTTGCAAACTACTCTGTGGCAAGGGTCGCAATACCCTGCCACATTTCTTCTCAGCAATTTGAAACACCATTTACTATCCCATGAAAATAGAAGGAGGTAATATATTTCTCCAAATTGTGGTACTGAACTTTTGACTGGAGAAAAATTTTAAAACTTAGGAAGACTTTTCAATTCCTAAGAGAAGTACAGCAATTTCACTTTAGAAGGCTGAAAACTTCCTGTGGTTAAGAAACAGTAAAATATTTTAATATCATTCTATACTACACAACCTTCAAAACTCATATTACTTCCATTCTTGAACATCTATAAAAAGAGAGGCTCTACAATAAAATTAAATCACTGTGTGTAACCTTGTGAAAGTATTGGTTGAAAAGTTTAGGTTATGAGGTGTTTGCAGATAGAAAAAAAATCATAATTAAATTAAATTACATGCTTATATGGACTGAAATTATGATTTACACTGTTCACCTGAAATGTCTCAAGCAGCTTGTGGAGAAGGGTTTGGTTTTAATTTATTGTATTATGTTTAATTGAAGTAATAATATTCCATTTTTGATTTATTAGGTTATGCTGGCTTCTCATACAACACAATGGGATGATATCATGGCTCTAAAAAGTAGTGATTTATCCCCTTTTGCTAATGTTTTCTACCAGTTTAGGCAAGATGGAAAAGAAACAATTCAAAAAAGGCAAAATAACACAGAGTTTGCAAAAAATGGGATGTATTCATTGTCTATAAACTTCATCTTTCATAATTCTCAGTCTTTTTTTTTTCAAAAGAGAAAATATTCCTTTCTTCTAAAATTATGAGTAGGATCTGCTTCTTATTTCTGGTTTCTTTTTCTCCCATTGCTCTGCCAGTGAATGGAAAAGATTATCAATTAAGAAAAGCAATGAGCATTGAAAGCTACCTTCCAACCTGATAGGAAAAACAAACAAACAAAACTAAAAACACTATGGAAAGGAATATAATTGTCTTGATAAAAATACTTTAAATCAATGAACTGGTAGAGGGAAGCAGTGAGGTTGGATATAGCTTCACTAGAGAAAAGAACAGCATATCAAATAGATGAAAGTCCATAGCAGCCAGGGACCACCAAATAAATAACAAATGCTATGATGAAGAAAAAGAAGCAACTTGTTTTATTTGTACTTGAATACAGTACTGGGGAACTGACTGTATTGGAATATTAGACTGGGTTCTGCCTACCTGTTTAGTGTCAGGGCTAATGATATCCATTATAATCAGAAATCATCTTTTCATAATAGAATAACAAGAAGAATGCTCATACAAGTACAATAATACATCTGAAATACATTGACATTGTGGGAGCTTTTACATTGTCAAGAGGGTCCTCTAAGTTCTTTAACGTAGGAAACCAAAAACAGTGGAAAGAGTATCCCTTGAAAGAAATTAAAAACTATACTAAAAAGAACCTAGAGTGTGCCACAACAGCTGTTCTGCTAGTCTGACCTGTTTGTGTGACAACAGTGAGTGTCAGAAATATTACAAGATTATTTAATTCATACTTCTATAAGTTAATGTCATGTTTGATCTCTGTTCCCAGAGGTGTTTACAGCCAACTTGCAAGGGATTCAAATTATGGGCCAGATCATTATCAGGATGACCCTTTCTTGCTATTAATGCAGAACTCATCTTGGAGATTTTCTGCATGGCTGTATGGCTGAATTTATGTAGACCTCAGCAGTTCAAAGTTGCAATGGGATGCCAGTAGTGAAACAAGCAGAGTATGAAGCTTACCAGCACAGAAAGTATTTATCTTTTATTGTATTATTCTGAAGCACTGTTCTCTATATAGCACACTGAAGATGTGGTACCTGCAAATTAGAGTCCATTATTTGCATGTTGAGAAATTGAGGGACAATTAACATTTCATAAGTCTTGGAATAAAACCAATTTCCCTGGATGCAAATAGCCTATCTCAACACTGTCTTCTGCTCCAAGCAAGAAAATTATATAAAATAGGCTGAAATACACTTCATGCAGTCCTCTACCCCACCATCCTATCCCAAGACAAAATAAGTTAGAAATTATTTCTTTACCACCAAATATTTGTCGAATCCCCTCCTAAAGACCACCACTGAAGATCTGCCCCTCTAGCCAGAATTTTTTTCTAATGCTTAAGTATCTTGACCATTTGCAAGCTTTGATTGATACATAATTTTAATCTCCCTTGCTTAAAACAAATGTGTTATTTCTGACACATTTGGCACTGAGAAGAGTTTATTCCCTTTCTGTTTATATCAATCCTTTTTCCATGTCTTGTGTCGCATAAACACATGCTTTCCATTCCAGTCCTTTCTTCCTTTGAATGAACTACTCCCACAGGTTCTGTCCTTGATCATACAACATGCCCTCAGTGTCTGGAATCTGTTCTGTAGGACCGCCTCTTTTTACAAGTACAGTATCTAAAACTAGACACCATATTCTGGTCTGAGACCTTTTCTCTGATATGGCAATATTCTAAAATTGCATAGGTGACTACATAATCTGTTTAAGTTCTCTGTGTCCCCACTACTTCTCCCTGATTTATTTCATTTTCCACTGTTTAATGGTAGAGAAAGGAAAACAAGTTGGGCAATGATGTAATATGGTGTTAGTCAAAAGCAACAGTAAATATTAAAAACACATTTTCCAATTTCCTTTCCCAACTCAGCCAAGCGTCTAAATAAGGTTGAAGGGACAGCAGGCCAGGTTAAGGGTAGGACATTTATTATCACAAGGCCACACTGAGACAAAATGAGACAATGCAGAAGAATGACAGCTTTTCCTGGTGTTACAGTTGTGTATGCACTGAGGAACTCTCTCCTCAAAGAGCCTTCTGATGTGTTTGCACGTGTGTTCTCTAGAGGTCCAGTAACTTTGTCATAACTGGAATGCTCAAACATGCAGACAAAAATACAAATGCTCAGAGCAAATCATGGACAATGGAAGGCACTCAGGAGTCCCTCTGACTGAGGAGAAGAGGAACCTAGGGGAGCCTGCCTTACAGCAAATAAAACAGGTTATCTCCCAGAAATCAAAGAATGCTACAGACCAAAAGACTGAGAGTTATTTTAAAGCAGGAAAGTCCAGAAAACACTTTTCAAAATTCTCTGGACAACTCTAGTTTAGTGTTGGCATTAAGGAAAGACCACTGCTTTCCCCAAGACAAGGCTCTAACCCTGCAGCAATCCCTTTTCAACAACCAAAAAGCCCTGCAGACCCCACACACTCCGGTAGGTAAGTGCCATTGAAAAATGGCTACATAAGGGGCTCAGTTAAAAAGAGGATTAAATGAGCTTTCCTATGGTGCCATAAAGATTCAGCAGAGATAAGAGCTAGTAGGAGTCAGTAGCATTACTAAGAGCCAGCTTCTTGCCTGATTGAGTTCTCGTGCTCTTCTGACTGAGTTCAATGGAGTCAGGCATAGCTCAGTTCCAGGGAGAATTTGGCCCCTAGTACCTCTCTTGAACTTTTTGTTCTGGCCTTCAGGGTTCCTACCTGGATGTCTCTGCAGAGCTGAAAGAGAAAATATATCCCAACTGAAAAGAAATGAAATCAGATTTAAAAAAAAAATCCAAGTACAAAAATGAGGAAAAAAACCCCACACATTGCATATTATAGATAATCCTTTTGTTAGAATTGATGAAAACTTGAAGGAAAATCACTGTGATTTCCACTTTCTGAGGAATTCTGTTGGGCCAGTCCCTGGATCTGTGGGCAGCATGCTCCTTCTGGCAAACTATTAGCTTTTCTTTGTTCCTGCCTTGTGAAAAAGTTAATGATAAACTCCCAGTTCTGGTGAAATGTGAGGAAAACAAGCAACTTCCAGAGACCTTGTCTGTGATGCACCAAGTTTTAATATTACTGCAACATGGGAAAAGTCTGTGGAATTTGTGGCTAAAAAAAGCCCTCCAACCGTAATGTGTTACTCAGCCATTGAAACCTGTAACCCAAGAACTTGCTAAGATTGGAGTGAGCTGGGCAGACAAAAATGAAGATGCATTTTTCAGGACATTTTTACAAGTTGTTGAATAGAATAAATGATAGTCACAGTGCCTTGGGAGCTACTTTCTACTGCAGGAATTTTAAAAACAGCTGGTATTCTCTGACTTCCTACCTAAGCCATGTTATCACGAGAACACTTCTAACCAAGGAGTTTTGCAGAGTAGAACCCAGGTTTTGAAAACTTCATGACCACCTGCAGCCAATGTCCACAGTGAGACTAAATCCTGGGTGTTCATCAACTCTCTAACCAGTTAAGAGTTGCTGAGCCTCCACACATGTCTCTCAAGTACAGCACATTAGTCTGAGGGTTAGAAAGAAAAAATGTTCTCGGATACACAAGGTTGATTTTATTTGCAGAAAGCCCAAAACGGATCCTATGAAGGGGGCTCACAAAAAGCTACTCTAATAGCTGCGATTCCCTGGCAGAAATTAAGACAAGGAGAAAAATCCTGTCCACAATGACTGCTTGAGCAAAACTGTAAGCTGAGTTGAAGCCCATTTGAAAATGTGGCAACATGATTTATTCACCTCACTTTCTCAAATAGGGAATATGTTGCTAATTATGTACTGGACTACACGGCATTCTACTGAATAGTAAATGCAGTTTTCTGACAGTTGTTGCAGTATTTTTATGAGACCTGATCCTTTAGAAAATGTTGCATTATCTCAGACAGGTATATTAAAATCTTTTCCTCTGAGAACAAAATCAAAAAAATAGGATTGAGTTAGGCATTTGGGTTCTTCTCTAACAGGTTTCTGAAAGCACCAGATCTTTCAGAAAACAATCCCAACAGTTATCTTTTCTCCAAGAGGCATATGGTCTCACAGAATAAAGAGCTGCTCTCTCCTTTCTTGTTAGGGGTGATTTTTGTAAAGTGCTTTTGTATTGTGTTTAAGGGTAGATTGCAATAGCAAACATGAGCAATTAGCCTATCAGCTGGGAGGCAAAAACAGATGAAGGCACAATTCAGGAAATGGGGCTACTAATCATGAAGATTTTGGCAAGTATAGTCACACAAATAGTTGGTTGTTGAAAAAGTGGGTGACAGTACACATTCTAAGAATATTTTTCTAGGGGAAAGAGAGAAAACAGGTAACAGTCTTACCCAAACTCAGGATGGACAGACACGATTTGCAAGGAATCTGCACATGTAGAAAAATGAGGTGTGTAGGAGGAAGAATGATTATTTTGGGGATTAAGATGAGAAGATTTTTCAAAATCTAAGACTGAAGAAAAATGTCAGACTCTTCACTTCCTTATATCATTATTCATTTTCTTTTAAGAAGTTGTAACACTATCACAACTCCACTGTAACTTGAAAGTAACTGAAATAAGAAGGAAACTAAGCAGTATCTGTTCTTAAATGAGTTTGCAAAAACCCAGGTAAATTTCATCTTAAGCAACTGAACATATCCATGAATACCCTCTCTTCAGTTTTTGCAATCGATCACTACATAAAAAACACTCTGATGTCAGAAGTCAGTTAAAAGTCCTATAATCTCATTTGAGTAGATTCAAAGGTTAAACACCGAAAGGTGGGCACACTGTATGCATTTTATTTAATTCTTTAATTAATGAGAGAATTGTACTTAATGTCTTAATTAGAGGTTTACACAGTGTAAACCATGTCTTTTATAGAACATTTACCTTAGAATCAAACATAATTTTCTCTCAGAAAATTCAGTTAAAATTATGGTGTTCAAAGTCATTCATCCTTCAGCCTCATACTTTCTAAAACCGAGACATAGAATCTCTCCTTAGTTATTAATAATATTTAGTTAATGATAATGGCTTTTAACTCATAACCAGCACATAAATTAAACAATTTCAAAGTTGTTACATTTTTTTTGTTTCTTTTGGTTGAAGTTCATCTACACCTCTTATCTTTCCAGAACTATGTCATCTTATGAAAACTCAGTGGATTACTGAGAAAGTTTATCTCATCATTAGCAACAAGAATATAGCAATTAAAGTCAAAATACACCTCTTAATATTCAGGGAACAGGGAGAGATAAAAACAACAAAAGCAGAAAGAAGAATAAAAATACACTTGGGCATAAAATAGTAGAATTAAAGCCAATGAAACACCGCCACCGCAACTTGTCACAACAAGTAGAAAATGCAAGGCATGTAAAAATCCCTGTAACCTAAATCTGCAACAAGGCCTATTTTTCAATGAAGCTTCACTTTTATGAGCAGCAGAAGATTAGCTATTGATTGTACATGATGTTGACCAGGAATTCTGCTGGACAATAATGGGAAAAGTAACCTGTGCCTGATATGGATAGAAAAGATGGTGGAGTGGGGCACTAAACACTTGGATTAATAAAGCTGATGACAAGTGTTTCCAATTAGCAGGATCTACATGAGTCAAATACAGAGCTTCAGTAACAAGGTATACATTGAGAGTCTCCTCAATCGTATTTCAATTCAACTCCCTAAAGTCCAATCTCAATATGTACTTGATTTGGTATAAAACAAGGGGTAGAATATACCCTTGAAGTGGGTAAAATGGCTGCTTTCAGAATGCTGGTCAGGCACCTTGAGGTCCTTTCCAACTCTTTATAATGGGGTGTGACTAATGTTCTTAAAAGCTTATGATTGTAGCCTTCTAGAAAGACTACTGAGAATTGCCAATGTAATACCAGGTTGGAGTGCCACAAAAACCCTGTTGAACAAATCCACGAAGATATTTTCTTTAGATCAGCTACAGACCTTCTGTGCCATCTTGAACAATGTGGATATTCATTCTGCTTAGGTGTCAAACCCAAGGAAACTGGGACCCCCATTTTGGAGGCTACAGGAGTCCCAAGGATCTATTTCAGCAGATAATGAGCTACTCCTAATTTCAGGATATTTGGATCCTACTGAAACGCCTGCAGTAGCACCAAGGAGGTAAAGTGAACACCTTCTTTAATGTCATCTTGCCTCCATCTCTCACCTGTACAATGAGAATCAGCATGTTTTTTCATATAACCAAGACTGGTGAAAATGGAAGCAATTTACATTGAAGCAAAATTAGGTATTCCTTTTCTGGGGAGAAAATAAGGACCTTGAATAGTTAGTATTTTTAAATAAAACTGTATCATTTGAAAACTTAATTATTTTGGCAGTGAAAAATGCTTATTATGAAATTCTAATTAAAAGAAAACAATTTTAATTTTCATTATCTTTCATAACTGTAACACACATTTTTGAGAAAGTCAGCAGTAGCAACGGGTTATGCACTTTCAAGCAATTACATTTCCTACTTGTCTGATTTTGTTAGACTAATCAATTATACCAAGAAGTTAATAAAGTGGACAGTCAAAGAAATTTAATCTATTCTCTCTAGAACAAACAAGATTAACCAGATAAGGTTCAGATTTGAGAAAAATATTTAAAAGATAAGCTAAATTAGAAAGCAAAAAAAGCACTTGTGATTCCCCAGCAGTTGTATAAATGAAGGAAACAATTAAAAAGAAAAAAAAAAGGGG
>VXAU01004742.1:365815-399318 GCA_013399695.1 Formicarius rufipectus | reverse complement strand
GGGGGGAGGGGAGGGGAAGAAAAAACAAAGGTTAACAGGCAATATAGGAGTAATTTCTTTCCTCATAAAATAATTAACCTTTGGAAAAGGCTTCCTGTCAACACAGAGGTTTTTACTGTGCCACTTAAGGAACCAGACACACTCCTGAAAAATGAACAATAGAGGAACTTAAATAAGTCTTTGAAAATAAAACATCTTAAACATAGGCATTTCCTGTGAAAAACGTTCTTTGCAGTGTAGAAATCAAACTGTTCTCTCCATCTCTTGACAGGGAAAACAAGCTGAACAGGTATTTTGTAAGTGGGGGAAAAGATGAAAAAATCTATTTTAAGTCTTCTTCATGCAATTTTTGGGTTGGTTTAATTTCAGGACTATAATTTTTCACTAGGTGAATTTGCTCATTAGCTATATGCAGGTCTGAAGACCAAAGTGAAATGGATGAAATATCATCCCTGCCATAACTGGCTCCCTTCATATGAGTTGCCCTGTCAAAGGATTATTTTGTTAGTAAGTTGGCATATTCTCATTACTATAATTCTCATTTCAAATTAAATAATGAGTGAAACTCCTGGTTTACTGACAAAAAGCTCCTAGCCTTGCACAGGATCATTCCCAAGAGTCACACCATATGTTCAAGAGTATTGTCCAGATGCTTCTTGACCTCTGTCAGGCTTGGTGCTGTGACAACATCCCAGAGGAGCCTGTTCCAGTGCCCAACTACTCTCTGGGTGAAGAATCTTTTTCTAATATCCAACCTAAACATCCCCTGGCACAACTTCAGGCCATTTCCTCGGGTCCTGTCACTGGTCAACACAGAGCAGAGATCAGTGTCTGCCCCTCCTCTCCTCCTCACAAGGAAGGTGTAACTGCAATGAGGTCTCCCTTCAGTCTCCTCTTCTCCAGGATGAACAGAACAAGTGACTTCAGCTTCTCCTCATCCAGCTTCCCCTCAAGGCCCTTCACCATCTTCGTTGCCCCCCTTTGGACACTCTCTAACAGCTTAGTACCTTTCCTATATTGTGGCACCCAAAACTGCACACAATATTCCAAGTGAGGCCGCCCCAGTGCAGAGCAGAGCAGAGCAGAACAATCTCCTCCCTCAACCAGCTGGCGATGCTGTGCCTTATGCACATCACAGTTATCCCTCCTGGCTGCCAGGGCACTGCTGACTCATATTCCACTTGCCATTGACCAGGACCCCCAGGTCCCTTTCCATGGCACTGTTTTCCAGCATCTCATTCCTCATCTGTACAAACATCTGGGGTTGCCCCCTTCCAGGTGCACAATCTGGCACTTTTCCCTTGTTGAATTTCATATGGTTGGTGATTGCCCAGTCCTCAAATTTGTAGAAGTCTCTCTGCAGGGCCTTCCTGCCTTCGAGGCAGTCAACAGCTCCTCCGAGTGTGATCTGCAAATTTGCTCAGTATCCCTTTCAGTCCCACATCCATTTAAGAAGACAATGAAGAGCACAGGGCCTAAGATGTCACTACCCACTAGTGACAGGTTGCTGGGTAATTAAAAAAAAAAAATAAAAAAGTTCCTAATAAATCTGCATATCTGGGGCAAAGTTTTAAATTCCGTAAAGGACAATTATTTTATGTAAATAAAAAATCATGTAGTAAAGCTGCATTGCAATAGCAGTAGAACACCATTCATTGGTAAAACATTCCATTTCTGGTCAGATGGAAAAGCTGAAAACGTTCATCATCCATCTAGAAACTAAATAAGTACATCTACTTGCTCTTTATAACTTCTGTTCTATATAGGTTACAGTGATTTCTCCAGGGTGAAATTGTCCTTCCCCATCTCACCATATTCTGATAATGACTGGAATGAGTTTGACATATTGAAACACTCTTGCTTTGATTGTATTTTTCATTCATTACTAATGCTGAGAATACTGAAACTGCAAATAGTGTACAATATCTTATTAGAAAAATAAGTGGTTCCAGGTCTCAGTCAAAAGACTGGCACCTGACATTGTAATAAACTGATGCAGTATCCCATGCTGAAATAAACATTCTACAGACCTGGTGCAGGGAAAAAAAAAAAAAAAAAAAAGGCCATTACATTCATGATTATATTTGGAAGATGCCTCCAGGACAAAACCAAGCAGTAAACTATTCATCTCACTTATAAATGCCACTGAGTTAAAGTGAAAGCTAACATGCTCAAGAAAGTCTGATAAAATGACAAAATATGAACTCCAAGATTTGAACCAAATTACTGCAACACAGCAAGGAAGAAGCCCTTCACTATGGGAAAGATTGGTGGAAAGAGTCATGATGCACCTTTCGCATCAACTTCCCTACAGCAGCTCTGCCTCAACAGAAAGTACAAGAAAAGCACTTCTACCAAGGACTGTAACATGGCTTTATGCAAACAACAGTTTAGGTTATACTGATAGTTTTCCCTTTTTAAATGTATTCTGTTTGCTGTAAAGATGAGACTTCTGCAAAAACAGAGTGGTAGCACATAATGGCTATAGTGTTCCTCAACACTGAATGCACAGTGAGGATAGCATAAATCAGATGTGCTGATGTCTGCATAGCTTTGTCACTTTACTTCGCTTGAGGATCTTCAAATAAGCACAGGATACAAAAAGAAATATTTGTTCTTCGTATGTCTGTATTTTAAGTCATAAAAGGTTTGGAAGGATATATTAAGGAACAAGAGACCCCTTAGGTAAGGCTACAATGTGGATTTCCATTAGAAGATAAAATTTGGCTCCAATCCCTAGTTCTAATTTCCAGATTCACAAATCATATTGGCCTCAAGATTTGCAGTCTGGGTCACAAACTGAGATAGGATTTTTCTACCAAATTTGCAGTAAATCAGACAAGGAGTTCATGAATTATGAAACTATGAAATAGAGATATTCACCATAGTTCAAAAAGTCTCAACCTTTTTTGTCATTTCATAGGCAAAAGAAGTAAATAATAATAATTGCAACCTGGAAAAGAAGATGACAGATAAGATTTCATTTAGCAGACTTTTGCAGTTGAGGTCTGTGGCACAGCACAAAAATTGCTTGATAGTCTTCACATCAGACACATTATTAACATTTATATAGAAATGCTGATATAAGTTATTCATCCCATGAGAGCGACATGTGTAACAGATATTTGTTCCTTGAATCTAGTTTCACTCAGACAAACATAAATACTCATCAACATTATGTGTCTGCAAAAAGTAACCACACGCACACACACACACAACCCCTTCCTAAGGCCTTCCTGTAAACACAGAACTGTGCTTTTGTAGAAATGAATGGAGGTGGGGGCAAGGCAAATATTCAATTAGCACCCTAAGCTCTAAATCTCAAAAGGTGAATTAGTACTCATATCTTCAACCCCTCACAGGTGAATCTGTCAACACAGACTCCTAATCTATTTTCTTTAATGTTTAGCATATTAAAAATATATTGTCTGAAGTATAACTACAGCAGTGAGGCCATTTTTTTTCTTTATTTCTAATCTATTAGAGAATAATTCTGCATTTTTTCCTAGAAGTTGTCTTGAAGTAATGATCAGAGAAAAACATCTGCAGGGGTCCATCTTTAAAGCATGTTTGCAACTTCATTTTAGTTAGGGTAGCTGGTATTTTTGATAAGATTAAATTTACTTACTTTTAGGATGTAACAATAGAATGATAACAGTAACAAAAAAATCATAAGGACTGACATAAAAATGTGCCTGATACTACACCAGGTTTGTGTAGACCCCTCCCTAGAGATATAGCCAGGGCTGTATTACCCAGGGCTGTACAGACAGAACAACAGTCCAAGCTCACTATTTTAGAAATCATTTTCTTTTTTTCTCCTAAATGCTCTACCTCCACTTTTTGGCAGGACAGAGACAGCTGGTTAAAACACAATGAAGAGAGGCCAGGAGTGACAGAACTGACATACCTTCAACCTGGTACAAGATGAGGAAGAGGGAAGGTCAGCACCACAGAACTCCCTGCCCAGCAGAGGAGCTTCCCAACTTCCCCATTTCTATTCAGCAACAGTCCTTGTGTATGGCTGGTAAACAGGCTCCTGGCCAGCCACCACAGAGGTAGCCAGTAATGTGCTTTTGTGCATTCTCCCAGCCTATTTCTGTGCCAAACAGGAGATGGACCAACCACTGTGTCAGGAACAACAAATACCCTGTTGCTTATGCAACCTCTCTTCTGTGCCCAAATGAATACTAAAGCTCAAACCAGAAGCCTTCACATTTTCACACACACTCCGGAGTGGACGAGTTCTTTTCTAGAGCTGGTTGAAAGAGTTGGCAAAATGGTCTTTAACAAACACAGCCTTATTCCAAACCAGGCACATTTTATAATGGATAAAATATTTTGACATTTTTCAGTTTTCAGTGAGCTCTTATTTCTCACTCTACCCTTGTTCATTTCTCTTAGTGATGCAATGGAAAATATGCCTTCCATCCTCCAACTTTTTACCAGGGAAGTTTGCCCTCCCCTCCCTTCATTTTGGAAGCACTGACTGTGTTTAATGCCCATTCTTAATGTACTAGATAATGAAAACATCAGAGATACCTTTCTAGGCTTTATTGAGGAGTGAACTATCTGCTGTGTTAGGAAGCTTCCAACTTCTAGGGAAAAAGAAGGAAAAAAAAAAAAAGAAAAAAAGCACATTGCTTTAAGATGTTTCAATAGAAAAATGAAGGGCACATTAAGGAATAAGCAGCTGCTTTGGCATCACAGTGATATATGAAATGCAGGTAAAAGTCAGCCTAGTTTATTTTTCCTTCTGAGAGATGTAGGTGGATGAAACCAGCTTTTCTAAAGATGACTGAGAAATTTATTTGAAAGTAACCAATAAAGCAGTCCTTTATTAACAAAAAACAAGAAAACAACAAAAGAGTTTTTACAGTTTCTTCAATGTTTGAACATAATCCCTAACCATGACTTTTGCTCCCAAAGCTGTTCTGCAGCATTTTCTTTTACAACCAGCCTGTAGCTTGAAAAAGAACAAGTACAATAGCATTAAGCCTCAACATGGTGTGCATTAATAACTGATTGATACATACCTTGGATTTGTTGCAATAGGTAAGAGGATGAAAGTATAGTACCTTCCCTTTTGGTCACCCAAGAAGCACGAATATAACTTAATACTATGTATCCTTAGAAGGCTAATTACTGCTACCGTGGGATTATTTTTTATTTAAATAGAAAACTATTGTTTTGTTCTTTCAAGCTTTTTTTAAAAACATGGTATTTTTTTTTCCCTAGAGTGTCTTTCCACTCAAAAAAGTAGATATCAGCAGAGATGTCATGAAAATAAGAACAAACTGACTATATACACCTCCTTCTGTGTTACTGCAAATATACATTTGCTAATTAACTCAACATTTCCTAAAATTATTCTCTTTTCTTATTTCCATGGAGGCAGTAGCTTTTTTAGCAACGGTTACTGGCCTCAGCAATATGTTTTAACTTATTTTCCTTTGTAAAAATGAGACTAAAGTGTTATTACTAAGGCACTTCAGTACTAAACAAAAGAAACCCCATAAAACAGAAACCACACGAAAACCCTAGAAGCAGCTGAAAACTCAGAACCTGCTGCTGAGGTAGCAACAGAGCACTCTAAAAGGTTGTTATTTTTCCTTACCCTGCTCAAAGCTCTGCCTTCTCTTGAGCAGCTATTTAGTTTTCTACTACATTAATGTCCTCATCCCACTGACACTTTTTAGTGTCTTGAGCCATCTAAGGGAATGCTGGGGAGTAAGAGTGGACAGGAGAAGCAGCAGCCCTGCAGGTATCTTGGTGGATCCTTTTAGATGAAATGCCTCTGGCTTCAGAAGAAGTGATTTCCATGTGTGGTCCCACAGCTTCCAGTATTCTCCTCAAAAGTACCCGGCAAGGGACATGGGAATTTCTCAGACCATTAGTTAGCAGTAAGGTATCAGGGGAGTGGGGACTGGGGAGTGGAAGTTTAGTTCATGTGCCTTGCAATGAAGGCTCAGCTAATCAGTCCAACTGTAGCTTTAAAAAGTCAATACTCTTACCTAGACAATAATGATACCTATTTCTGATAGCTCTTTAAGAAGCATATGCCAGTCAAATTTTACCAGCACCGAAGACAGGAGAGAGANCACCAAAAGAAAGGAGAGAGAAAAAAAGAGAAAAAAAAAAAAAAAAAAAAAAAGAAAAAAAACCCAGCTGTGAAGACTTTAAACTGCCACAACACCCACCTGCAAAGCTATGTGCAAATGCTTTTCTTTGTATGCTGTGCAAGAGAGGTTACTGATTTGAACACGTAGATAACATAAAGTTCAGGTTTTAAGAATTTACCAGACTAAGATCTCAGTTTAGACAGACCACACTCTAGCTGGTTTTCCCATCCTTTTACAGTAGCATTACCCACAGTCCCTCAGTTCTTACAACAAATTACCACACCTATATTTCTTTTCATTAACTCTAAATGATCTGCTACAGGCCCAATGACAGCCTTGTCAGGAGATTTCTGACAGTTCTAGCATTTAGATGATTTCTGAATCGAAGAGGGGAAGAAATATAATTGCTGTTACTTTAGCAGGGCTCAGCAATCTTCCTTTGTCTGCTGTGGAGGGAGGTCAAAAAACACATGACAGGAAATTTAAAAAAAAACAAACAAACAAACAAGCAAAGCACCCAAAATAAATAAACAAATAAACACACCAAAACAAACAAGAAAAGAAAAGGAGAGAAGGTTATTGACGCAAGGAAACCAATAAAAAAACCCTACTCCCTTCCCCTGAAAATGGTGTTTTTCACACTAGTACTTAAAAAATGTGCAAAAGCCAAGATTTTTTATAACGTACATAGAATCACCCCCATGTATATTCCTTGTATTACATGATGCTTGTGTATTGCAAGGAAATAAATTATTGTCCTTCCTTTGGAATCTTTACTTTTTCTTCCTTCTTAATAAATAAATAAAGCCCTAACAATAGAGAAAAGATTCAACAGAAGGAAATATTCAGAAAATAGCAGAGTAAGAAGAAAGCAGGGCTAACTCTCCTTTCAAATTTCTGTTATCCTTTTCACAATATGTGAGGATACACCACCTTGGCAAGGTTTGAGTAGATGTACTCCAAAAAATTCATACCCTTGGTCATAGTAAGTTGAATTAGTAGCAAGGCTAGATCTCAGCCTCATAACAAAAACTATTCCTTCAAAGGCCGTTGTGCTGCAAATTCACATAAAAGTGACTGTACTCCTCTTCCCAGAAACAAAGCAAACAAAAATTCCAGTCTTTTGATAAGTCTTTGCATATGCTACTCTAATAAATGGATGCATACATTTTTAGGAGAAATTTAAATGTATTTGAAATGAGTCAGGAAGGGAAAGGGGGAAAATAAGTATCCCACTTTAAAAAACCTGTAAAAAGCTCATGCTTACTGCAGTGGTGTGCACTTTATCAGTTACATTTCTGAAGGTTTTGAAAAATGTGACTGGGAGTTTTTAACAGTGCAGTGTTTGCAGTTAATCATTAGCAACTTAAAAAGACATTGACATCTGTTGTCTAGAGAGAAAAAGAAAAATGTAGGGGGGAGAGTGGGCAGGGAGACTTGAAAATTAAGTCAGTTTGAATCCTCCTTAGTGTTACAGAGTCAATAGCAGGAAATTTGCTCTCAGAAAAATTTGGGGTTGTGACCCTCTGTGTTTCAAGACATCCTAATTTAGCTTGATCCTTCATGCTCTCTGCTCCTCCTACTTGTACCCTAGAGGCAAGTTTTCTCCTGCAGAGAAAGAGATTAAGGGGGAAAGTGCTGAAAGAGGGTGGTAGAAAGACAGGAATAAACTGGAACAGAAGTCCTAAAATCTAAGGGATTATTAAAATTCAATCACTCTGCAGCAAAACTTATTTTTATGCAGACACCAACGACTTCTTTGAACTGATGTTGAAAGGTAACAAGAAAACTTTTTATTAGTGTTTGAGACCATTTCCTGAGGACAGCAGAGAGCTGTTTTTGGCATATACAAGTACTGCTCACATGCTATATAATGAGTATACATATACCAAGATACTTTTCTTCATCTCAGTTTGGACCATATGAGTGAATCAACTTCCCAATTAAGTGGTGAGTTGTGCAGGCTATGAGACAGCTGATGAATGGTAACTCCCTAGCAATTAGTGAAGAAAAACAAAGATAATATAGAAGACACTAAAAAAAAAATAAATTATCAGTTGTTAATACAGCTCCAAACCCATTAGCTATTGTTGTGTTGTTTATCTGAGTATGTATGGTTACAAGTAGCTGACTTTCCAAGCAGAATATCCATGTGGCTGGGTAGGAACTCTCCAACCCACAGAGCTAAGCCTGGGCAGCCCCTGCCAACAACAATGCTAGGAGGGATGAGGTGTGGTTGCAACCTCCACTCTGCTTTCTCTCGCAGTCATTAACTGCTCAGAGCAGGTCTCAAGTCATCTCCCATGTGCAGACCACAGGAAACGAGGAAACAAGTCCTCTGGCATTTCAAGTGGCTCCTTGAGGCTAGGCTGCAGATGAGGTTCTGCTCTTAACTCCCAGAAGCAGACCAGCAAACAAGGACTTCCATGAAGAGTTCCCAGCACCTTCTCATCTGACTGGCTGGGATCCATGCCTGGTCCAGCATATGTTCCTGCCTCTGTCCTTCCAGTTCTATTCCAAGGAAAGGTCTGGGTAAACTGGACATCTCATTTCCCTCCTGAAGTTTGTGGCACGTCCCAGTGCAAAAGCAGGCTTCTGCCAGCCCACACGACTCACAAAGGCACATGCAGCCCTGACCTCCCCAGCAGTGCTGGTGTACACTAGCACTTTACCAGAGAAGAGAGAAGGACCTGGAGTCACCCACCCGAGTCCAGGTTTCTAAGATCTGATCATAATTAATCTGTGATACGACCTGAAGTTCCATAAATTCAGCAATTGTCTTTGCATAGATGCTAAGGATCTTTGCTTCAGGTTCATAAACAGCATCATCAATTGCATTGAAATGACTTAACACATAATATCCACCTCAGGAAGTATTCTGGAATTGGGCACTTAAACTTGTGATCAAACACTGATACCAATGTGTGTAGAGGTCATCTTCCCAAGCTAATTGTATGTCAGATTGACAGAGAAAAATTATAAAATAACCCATCTTTGACTGACAGCATTGCTATCTAGTGAGACAAAAAAAAAAAAAAATCAAAAGAGGTTTTAGATCAAAGATCAAATTTTTCTTATCCCTAGATTTTAACATCAGAGGGGAAAAAAAAGAAATTGTACATATTCATCAAGACTGACCTCCCACATATCAGTGGCAAAAAAAATTTGTATTCAACCAGTAACTGCTGCATGACCATAAGCACAGTTTTAGAAAGACATCCTGTCTCAATTAATATAATTCAAGATAGAAAGAATCTGTTTCTTGCTTAAGTAAATTTAATATTAAAAACATGGTCTTGAATTCAAGTCTGGATTTAGCCAGGCTAGCCTACAACCATTAAAAGCTGATCTGCTGTAATCAAGAACTCTTGGTGCATATTGAAGTGCAGAGACAAGAAGAAAATAAATCCCCCTTTTCTCACAGAAATAAAAAATTCATCTTATACCACCAACAGAGCTTTATGTAAAATATTCTAATTTGCAGAACTAGATTCAATTTCAGTAATGAATTTTTAGTTTGATGAGTAAAAACCAAATTTGGGAATATGCATTCTGTATCAACCAAAAATTAGTTTTATTGTGTGTCTTTACAGAACCTGAATCAAATACATTTTATTTTAATTACACTTTGGTATACCTGATGTAAAAACCTGATTTGGAAATTTAAAAATAAAACACATTTTTTCTGAATATTTTGAAATTAGATTTCTAGTCTGCTCTTGACCAAAACACTTTGCCAGAGTTACAATTTATTTCAGTCAGCCTACCAGCAAATTAATAAATAATTTGGAAGGTTCACTCAGTTGTAATGGTACTTAAACACAGCAGCCACATAATTAACAATTATTACTGTATATTCTTATTTTCACACAAAGAGCTTATAACCGATTCTTACCTTACATCTTACTGATATTCTTCATAAATATTCATTGTGCATCCTCATAAATATTTGATTAATATTAATTGTTTATTTGGTTTAGACATAGATTTTCCTTTACTTGTCATGAAGGTCCTTGCATGGGAAAAAATATGGAGAAGAAAAGCTTTCAAAGAGGCAGAAGCAAAAGTGAGTGACTAAGGCAACATACTACGTCCTAGATTTTGAAAACCACTATCCTTGTGATAGCAGTTTTGGGAAGGATGCATATTTGCCCTGTATTTTGTTCTGCCCTTTGTAACACAATGTGGAGCTTATTTGTCACAGCCACATCAAGTCCAGTGAGCTCAGGATGACACAGGGATATAGGTGATACTATACTTCATTGTTTTAAGGGAATTTGGAATAAGAGTAGGAGTAGGTTTCTCATATCATCAGAAAGAGAGTAGGACAGGGAAGAAGGTAGGATAACGAGATTAAAAGATTAGAAAATAAGGCATACAGCCACTGAAATTAGTGAATCCTTTGATTTCTAAGTGTCGCAGTTCATCCATACAAAAAAAAAAAAAGCTATCCTATACTGAGTCCTGCATGTGATGAGAAACAAGGGAAGAAATAACAGTGTTCAATGTGAACACTGAACAGAGTAGAAAGGCACCCAGTCCACAGACCTAAGCTTGGGTCAGTCCAGCTACACATCCAGAGTCAGTGATTTCCCTAGGTAAAGTTGATTTCCTTTTCACGTGAGTTCAAATACCACCAGCCCAGGAAAAGATGTACATCGAATTCACTCAATACACTTTTGCAGAGTAGGTTGGTGCTTTTCAATACAGTTTACCATGACAGGGGATCTACTTCCTTTTTGGTTGCATTTCTGTTCACTCATAGCAGGAAAATACGAACTTTCAGGAACATGCTGGAAAACTCAGGACAAGCATCAGTTGTCTGTGGATGACATATACAGGCTGTGTTCAGATGTGCTGCAGGTTCACAGACAATTACAGTGGCCATATCTGGGCATTATTCGCAACTAGAAGCTGAAGCAGCGAGCCATAAGAGCAAAGGGCATTCGGACCTAGCCTGGATGATTCAGTACTAACCTGCTCTATCCTAGAGCAGAGGAAGCAGGATTCCCCAGGAAGCCTTCATTTCTGCTTACTGCCAATTGTGGCTAGAGCAAAAGCTGGACCCATAAAACCCATGAAGTCTTGGACTGGCTACCCCACTCTGTTTGTCTCATATTCCCCCACCCTCTGTGATCTGAGAAAGCTCATTGCACAGAACACAGCCTGAGTAAATGGGCATGAAAGCTCTGCAAGAATCAGCTTGGTATGAAAACACTGTAGCTCCAGCTGGCCTCATGAAAATCCCAAGCATCGTCTCATTTATGTTCCTTATTGCTCATATCCATGTATTGGTTCCAATGTATCAGATTTTCCAGAACTCCAATACATGAAAAAATGGGGTTAAGATCACTGACAGCTAGTATAAAAAGAATATGGAATACAGTTCCTTCACATTTCTGGACTTTAATCTGCTATTTACCATTGCCAAATAAAAAAAAAAAAAAATCCTCTTATGGTAAAATGATCATGTAACTGTCTACTGTGAGGCTACATCTTCCTTTCAGTATCTGGTACCAGACATTCTTCTGAAACACCGAAGTAACACTTAGTATGGCAGTTGTAATCATAATTCTATTTTGGAAGTAATTCTGTATCCTTCCAGAGAGAAATTTAAGGGCTTTTTTTAATCTGTTGTCTTGGGGGTTTTTAACTAAGTCAGAGAGCAAATCAGTTTCTTTATTCCATGTGTACCTTCCACACTGATTCACACAGTATATTTAGATGAATTGTGTAAGATCTGGAAATTACTGACTACAGACCAAACATGAATTTCTAATTAATTTTTCCTGCCAAAAATAAGTTAGTTTCTAGAGACCTGAAGCTATATCAGAACTTCTAACAGGTCAACTCATGTCGTGTTTCTTCTATACCCTCAGTTACTACAGCTGCACTTGGAATATTCATGGTAGTTTGGGTCTCTCAAATTTAGTATCTGCATTGCCATGACAAAAAAAGCTTAGCTAAAATAATACCTGTGAGGAGAAAATGAACAATTTTTTGTTTGTTTGCGGGGTTTTTTGGTTTTGGGGTTTTTTTTTGTTTTGTTTTGAAACAGACACTAAAGAAAGTAGTTGCCGTGAGAACTCTTGTGTTCCATATAAAGAATACTGTATTAGGATTCTAGAGTCAAATACTTAGGAGTTAGAAAATGGCATAATTAAGCTCGCCTTTTCAACCCTCATTATGTCCTTCCCTGGAAATACCTTTAATTACATTATATTGTTTTATCCCAAGTAATCTCCTCCCTCATTCAACCAGTAATGTGAAAAGTGTTTACTAACTTTGAAACTATTTAATTTGTTTTCATCCCAACCATTCTTGCTCCCAATCCACACTACAAACACAAGATTGAATACATAGTATTCTAGTTCCGGTGGAAGGCTTCATAGATGTCTGCACTGTAGTAGATGGGAAAAAAAATGGATTCACAATTTTTATATATTTTTCCATGATACCCAATTTTAAAGGTGGCAAGTTGAAGTACTATGATATTCAGCTGAAATTCCTCACTAAAATCCTAATATTCCAGACTACATGAACATTTACAACAGGTGGAAAGAAAAAATATCATTGCAGTTGTCAATTATTTAAAGGTTTTTGCACTAAGAGGTTATGCATGCAATGTTTATAACCTTTTAAAAGAATCAGTATATTTACTTCTAAGACTACTGCAGACTAACAAACAATTTCTCATTCACCTGATTGATTGTGTTCATGGAGAGCTCATGTAAAGTAAATGTTAGTTTATCTTATATTCAGTCCCCTAATGTCTTCTGAATTATCAGTGGAGATATAGCAGAATATCAATGATCTGCATAACAATAAAAAAAGCAAATATTTTGTTCACATCTAACAGATGAAACATGAGTCATATCGCCTGAAGTGGCATGAGTGGAAAATGCGATTAAAAACATAAAAGTGAAAGAGAACAGCAAGAGTAGATACTAGTTTACAGTTAATAAAGTGCATGAATATTACTGAAGTTACTGCACTTCAGAAGGTCTGGTTTGTGCCTCTGAGATTCCAAAACCCTCAAACAGCAGTAAACTCAATATTGGATATAAAGATACATAGACAATATTTCCACCTCAAACTGAACAAGCGAGAGAAAATTTTTGTAATACCTGAGAGAACTGATATTTAAAACCTTGGTACTTAAATACTTCAACAAATAAATATAAAAGTTGTGCTTTTGAGTTTATTTGTGGGGTTTTTTTCTCATTTTTACCAATAGTGAAACAACCTAAGGCTACCCAAAATTTTGATCTATCTGGTTTTTACATATCAGTGAGTTCAGCCTTGCATGGAATGATAGTTCGATGCATTACAAAAGCGTAGTCATTCTGGAGAATGTAGATACATGTTTTCATTTCCAAATGAACAGAAAAACTCACAATGTATCAATTATGTACTGGTCTAATTGCACATATCATCAAGGCTAGCTGTTTTTCTTTTGTCAATATTCCCATTTTACATAGAAATATACTGCATATATCTCCACCCTTTCCTCTTCTTCCAGCAACTGAATCTCCCAAAGTCTCTTATTTGCCATTTCTACTCAGAAAAAGTGGGAAAAATTCTCTTGCTGGTGAAGAGTCGGTAACAGCTCATTAACATCTGTCTTAGTTTAAAGCAGAATCCAGGCTGCAGGAATGCATTCAAGTAAACCACCAGTACAATGACCCCCAGATGACCACGGAGACAGAGAGAAGCACTGTACAGCACAGTGTACACAAAGCAAGATGTTTTGCTTAGATATCTTAATAGGAGGCCAGAGTTCCTCACAGACAGCTTGAAAATTGCCTTCTGTATCACAAGTATTACCTTTCCCTGAAAGGGAAATACATCAATTTTATGCAGCTGGAAAAGCAGTTAAGTAAACGCAGGAATCTAGTAAAAAATGTTAGGTTTAGGTTCTCTATTTCTACTCCCTCTTTCCTCTGAATTATCAAAGCCTTTTTTTTTTTTTAATAGGCCATAATAATATATATTTGTCAAATGTTCATTAAATGCAATTAAGCAATTTTAATCCTATAAAAATTTGTTACTTCTGATGAGTCTGCTAAAATTAGTGTAGCACTCTGTGGTTTGCTCTGAAAACATATCATTGACTGGATGTTTATTTTGCCATTTAGGTACAAAACCCCACCACAGTCAATACCCCAGTCTCAGTGCGGTTAGTCCATAGACTCATTGTCTTATCAAGGCAGAGAGATATGAGTTAAATGCAGTCCTCTGTGCTGTGGACCACATAAATA
This sequence comes from Formicarius rufipectus, assembly GCA_013399695.1. NCBI lineage: Eukaryota > Metazoa > Chordata > Aves > Passeriformes > Formicariidae > Formicarius > Formicarius rufipectus. The sequence continues at coordinate 384,935 of VXAU01004742.1, read as the reverse complement.
GTGTGGAACTACAATTGAAGAAACCCTAGTATTTCCCTAAAACAGAGTAAAATGATGTTGTCCCTGGCCAGTATGTTTTTGACATTGGGAAGGAACAGCTAAAGGTACTGTCATAGTATTCTTATAAAGGACAAAATAACATTTTTCAAATATTGTAAGATCTACTTATGAACAAGGAAAATACAGAATTTTTTTATTTTTTTTTTTTTAAAAAAAGCAACCAAACCCTAAGGATTCTGACAGGTCTTACTGCTCCACCACAATATGAACCATGATTGAGTTGCAGCAATCTAAGAGTCTACTGCTTGTCAGCTGGACATTGGTGACTCGCAGATTTGTTGAAACTTTGTCTACTTGCTATAACCTAACTGCTAGTACAAGTCATTTAGCCTGGTCTACACTTTGTCGCCAAAGTAAAATTGTTTAGGCTAAAGGTAGATAACTTTTTTAAAAACCAAATATTTATTACTCTTTTAAAGCCTCAAGGTTGCATATGTGGCTACAGGAAACTACAGGTGTTTTATTGCTATGAGTTTTGTTTCTCAAATTTTGCTTATTTAAAAAAAAAACAAAACAATTCTCCAAGCATTCCCCTCTCCCTTTCTCATGAAGTGTCTTAAACAATATAGTCAGGGGGACACTGTAAAGTGCCCCTCACCCTTGCTGTTTCTCATGCAAGCAGCGTGGGTAAGAAACTACACTTTGGTTACAACAATTTTTCATCCTCATTGAACAACTTACATGACCTTTACTGCAGATTTTAAAACTCTGTTGCCTATTCATTAGGTTGACAAACTTGTCAAAACCCTGCAGAACTATGTCAATTATGTCAAAAATGCTTACAGGTGCCACAGTACGTGTCAGCACTCAACTGACTCCTGTCAACCATTGCTGAAATGATAAGAAACCCTTCTGGGGACAATGGCAGCAGAGGAAAAGGATAGAATACCACTCGTTTTGTTGACACTGGCCACCCTTTCACACTAGTAAGAGTTGTTGCAATTCTTCCTTTTACTGGAATCTGTAGCACGGTTCTTTAATGAATTAAGTAATTATTTTTCTCCCAGCTGCCACTTGGAAAATAACCTGGGGGTGCTGGTCAACAGACAGTTAAACATGAGCCAGCAGTGTGTCCATGTGGTCAAGAAGGCCAGCGGTATCCTGACTTGGATCAGGAAGAGTGTGGCCAGCTAGGCCACACTAGAGCAATGACAAGGGCAGTGATTTTACCCCTGTATTCAGCCCTGGCAAAGCTACTCCTCAAATCCTGTATTTAGTTCTGGGTCCCTCACTGCAAGAAGGACACTGATGTGCCTGAGAATGTCCAGAGAAGGGCAACAGAGCTAGTGAAGGGACCGGAGCACTGGACTTATGAGGAGTGACTGAGGGAGTTTGAGTTGGTTATCCTGGAGCAAAGGAAGCTCAGAGGAGACCTTATTGCTCTCTACAACTACCTGAAAGGAGATTGCAGCAAGTTGAGGGTCAGTTTCTTCTTATGGGTAACAAGCAATAGGACAAGAGGGAATGGCTTCAGGTTGTGCCAGGGGAGGTTCAGGATATCAGGAAAAGATTTCTCCAGTGAAAGAGAGGTCAGGAACTAGAAAAGGCTGCCTGGTGAAGTGGCAGAATCACCGTCCCTGAAAGTGTCCAAAAAAAGCTTGGATGTGGCATTCAGGGACATGCTTTAGTGATGAATATGGCAGTGCTAGATTAGGTCAGATTCAATGATCTAAGTGGTCTTTTCCAACCCTAAGAATTCTATGTAAAAAAAAATATTAATGTTTCATGATTTTTTGTTTGTTACTGTGACTTTCTGACCAACACCTTTAAAACAATAAAGAAAACAACCAAAACAAATCTTTGTGGTTAAGACAAAAATTGATTAAAAGTATTAATATACTCAGAAATTTTCTTGAAAACTCTTTTCCCGTTTTGCAGCCAGTAATATTCTGCAGTGGAGTTCCTGAAAATCAGCAAATACCCCATATATTGCCACATAGATAGTAATCTGCAGACTGAAAAAAGTTTCCCTCTGCTGTCATTTGTGTACTCATTAAAGTTGTTTCTCTCCATTTAAACTATCCATAAAGAATGCAGAGAAATAAACAGTAGCTGGAAAAGGAAGAGCAGATGCAAACAAAACAGTTTATGTTGGACAGTCGGTAGTAGCAATAATACTCCTTGTCTATTTAGACTTCCCTGAACTACTACCTAACTAAAGATCCCTGTTTTCTTTCTCAGTAAAACCTTTCCAATAAATGACAGACTGTGCTTTACAGGCCAATCTGGTGACAGCAGAGAGTTTATAATGTCACTAGCAGAAGAAAGTGACTATATAAATTGTCCTAGAAATTTTAGATCAAATAAAACCCAGAAGCTGCTGTGCGCTAACTTTTTTTTTCTTCCCATAACCTTTTTTTCCAGAAGGTGGATTGTTCTTCATCTCATTCAGCTCACTAGAATACCTAGCAGGGATGAGGGCTCCACTGGGCTTGATATACAATGTATATGATACACAACAGTGAGCAACAAAGTATATCCAGAGACTTAAGACTTAGAAACTAATTATGTAGCAGGGACAAGTAGAGATAGGGAACACAGCAGGGAACAAGCAGTTTGCCAAAGTTTTCTTGGCGTGCTGTTCCTTTCCATCTTTTACAATAGGAAAAAAAAAAAAAATCTACATACGGTTAGCATTTTTCACCCCCAGGTCTCAAGGAGCTTTACAGACATCATTACTACTCCCAGCTTTTGTATGTTGGGAAAAGAAAGTATATGACTTTTCTGAGGACTCACAATGACGTGATGGCAAACTCAGAAACATTGTATATTGCACCAAATATCTTTCATATTACTTTTCCTTTGTTGTGTTTTGGTGGTTTGGGTTTTTTAATAATAAGAAACTATTACTTTTACCTACTCTCACTCAGTTGTCACCTTTACTTTGAGGAGCAGACCAAAGAACAGCAGATCATAACTCCTGTTGTACTGCATAAAGGGCTCTGGAATGAGAATAAGCACAAAAAAGACAAACCTTCCACAAAGCAATGCTACAGATGTACAGTGACTGACTGCACTTCTCTCCTTCAGAGAAAAGGAGCTTTCTTATATCCTAAATTTCCTTGTAAGGACCTACTACTACTGCAGTAGTATCAAATAGCATCAAGTGCATAGATCAGGCTAGTAATTTCACATGGGAAGAAAACTTCACATGGATAAGAAAATTGTATCTGGATAGCCTAGCACATACACACACTTCTGGTTCCCATATGCAACCTGTTTTAGTGTCATACCTAAACAGAGTTGCAACTGCTCTGCAAAATACTTCCCGTTAAACTCAGTATAGGACTTTGAATAGAAAAAATTAAGCCAACTGATTTCATAAGGAGATGGCCTAAAAGCTCTGGTGCATTGAAAGAAAATGGATTGGTTCTGGATATTTACAAAAGGAAACTTAAGAAAGGGTCTGGTCTCTCCACAGTCTTTGAAATGCTTGTAGATGAGTTTTGATTCATTTATATCTAAACTGTGAAAAATGAGTGCTGAAGCAGGAACCTCACATATACTTGGTGCCCTGAGGATTCACCTCTATGATCATGCAAAGGCGTATGAAGGCAGAGAACAAACCATCCTTGACAAGTATCAGAACTGGGCATTAACAGAAACACTAACATCTGCAACAGTGTTGTGAGCACAGCAAATGACTAATGCTCACAGTTCAATGAATGGCAGTGAAAACAAGGAGCTAAGTGATGTGCCTGGCAGCTGAAGGGTCATCATGATAGTCATTAAAAATGAAAAATTACTACTTTAATATATTGTGCTCTCACAAGTCTTGCCTTTGTCCCTGCTGAGACTTAAAAAATCTTCTGTAACAAAGAGCTAAGGGTGTAAATGACATAACATCAAGGAGTGCTATCCTGATATAGGTTCAGTCATAACTGAGCAGTGATGCAGGATTAAAAACCTGACTGCAACTTCTTTACTGGAAAGCCTTCCATTTCTTTTTCATAATGCTATTTTTGTGCTAGAAAGGAACAAAGAAGGCTGTAGGATTCCCCCAGTTGTGGTCATCCACACTATATTCTTGCACAACATACAACTTTTGGGATGAGCTGCCCAGCTAGAGGCTCTGTGTTCTCCCATGTGCACAGTACATCAGGCAGTGTAAAAAAATTCACCACTGTGCTGGAAGATGTATTGGAGGCTGTTTTGGCTGAAGTCATGGTGTACTGAGACATACATTAAAGAGAGGCACTCACAGTAGCATTTCCAAAAGCAGTAGATGATTTAAAAACCTCAGACTCACTTTCAGAAGTGAACAGGACAGCTACATTACTGAACTAAACTCACATTAACTCTCTTAGTTTTGTACCCTTCCTTCTTTTCAGCCTGTCTTGCTTGTCTTCAGTTTTACTAGTCAAGAGTGCATCTTTGTGGCTTCTAGTAGTTGTGCTAATCCAATCATACCTACTTAGGACATTTCTTTACTGATGCTACCTGTGCTGTTCCAAGAAGTCTGCAAAATCAGCCAAACTCTAAGGGCCACTGTTTCCTAGAGGTTTCCCATCAATAAGCCCAATGTCTTTTAGCACAGTTCTTGGAAGAAATTAAGCACTGAAGAAATGAGGCAGTGGAAATCAGTAGAGTGATCAAAGAAACACTGTTAAGACTACTATCAAAAGCAGACATCTAATTACCTGGAGCTGCTAAACACCATATCTGTGATTTTCAGTCACAATATATGTGGTTTGTACAGTGGATCATTCCATTTCTGCAGCAACCCTACAGCATCCAGTAGTTTGAATGGTTATAGTGATTTCTTGGAGTAAAGAAGTAACAAGTTCCAAAATTTCCTGCTGATTCTTCTTCTTGTGTATACATCTTTCAACTGAGTAGTCTGAACTCCCAGATGTGTTAGTGTGGGTCTTTTTCAATCCTTCTACTGATAGCTTTCGACTTTGCCTAAAAAAGAGTTATACAAACATTAGGTAAGTGAAATATAGCAGTACAGATTACAGTTATTGCCTCTGGAGAGCAGTATTAAAGTTTCAGTCCTTGCTTTGAGCAAGTTTAAAGTCTTATGTCAAACACAACAGCCAATAGGAAAGACCGAGAAAGCTATAGTTCAGGGCACTCATGGGGCTGATGACTGGAGCACTTTTCTCTGCTCCAGATACTTTTGGGTTTCAGTTTTGTGATACAAGTAGAGGAACAAGTAGTTTATAGTAGAACAGTGGAACATGGGGAAATAAAGGAAAGAAGATACCTGTATGTTCCATACCACCAAGTCTTCTGACCACTCAGAAATAAATCTCTATGTTACTGTGAAATCATACAGGTGGAAAATTTTAGATAAATATTTTAGGAGATAAGTTTATCATGTCTCAAAGTTTTTCAGGAAATGAAAAAGGATTCTGAGAATCTAAATCTGTGAAATTAGGCAGTACATTTTGGAGGGTATGTGGTGCCAAAGTGCTTTTATGTATCTAACCTTATTTCATCTATAGTGTTATCGATTTACCTAGACCTACTCCTGAGTAAAAGTACTGCTCTCTATAAGATTATTATAATTTGACCTTTAAAGACAATTTCAGAACATCCTAGTTAATTTAATTTTATAAGTGACATTAACACATATCACATATTACAGATGCTCTTAGAAAATATTAAAATGAACTGTGGATGTGTAAAAAGAGGCAGCAGAGCACCTAATGCACCTTAAAATATAACTACCTCACAAAAATGTCTCCAGTCATATTAACATCCACAAAAGAAAAAGATAGTGCTATGAAGTCCTTTTCTTCTAAAGCACATGGTTCTTAAACTGTTGTGAGGGAAGGCCTAGGAGCAAATTGTCTGAAGGTTCAGCACATTGGCAGTCCTCACAGACCAAAAAAACAAAGGTGTTGCAGAAACCAGTGTCTTCTTGTGTCTACCTCTAGGGCAAAGTTTGGATCTGCACAAAGGGTCAGCAGAAGCCTCATTCTCATGTCAGTCTTAATAAGGCCCCATCAAAACACAAAATATTATTCCCTTTACAAAAGAGACTAAAATGAATGAAATAATTTCACTTGTAATATGAGGTCCAGCTGTTAAGACAATTTGAAGTTCCCATGAAGAAAGCAAGGAAATGGGGTGGAGGGTAACCCAAGTCTTAGGCAATCGATGCGATCCGCCGAGGGAAGGAAGACACGGCCCACGCGGGGAAAGGGGTGAACAGGCGTGAACACTTCATTAGGGCGCGTGGGACATTTATAAGGTTTGGTTGGAGGGTTCTAGAACCTGGGTGGAGTTAGGGGAGGATCGCAACATAAAAGGAAAAGGGAAAGAGGGTTTATAACTTATAAGGGAAAAATAGGGGTGGCTAGCCTTGTATGGTGGTGTTGCACTGAGCCACAGGCCAGCCTATGGGGTTTTTGGGGTACAAAGACCAATCAGAACAATTGAACAACCAGAGGTAATTGAATAGTAATAATTACCTATCTAATACATATTTTATCCTAACTACAACATCCCAACAGTATAAAAACTTAAAAAACAGCGGCTCTATGGGGGTGGATAGCTGGTGGTTATGGCAGACTCCAGTTAGCAGCAGTCAGTTTCTCGGCAGTCCCCGACAGGTGCTTCCCCTACAGGTGCCTCCTCCCACAGGCAATAAAGGTTTTAACAAAGTAATATAAAAGCTCTAAATCTTGGAAACCAAACAAGCAACACTTAATGCGGTAGTGCCAGTCCTAGGTAGATTTTTTTAAAAGTATTATTTTAATTTGCAGTTTCCAAATTCACCTGGTTTCTGACAGGTCCTAAGTTTAACTCTTGTTATATCCTTATCAGGTTTCAGAACTTCATAATTAAAACCTGCACATGTTTATTGCCAAACTTTTGCCTCTTGAGTTAGCAGTTTTACCATATTTGAAAATGGATACACATGTATTTGAAACTATAAATTTTAGTGTTCTTTTACAATAGAGATCAAATCAGGAAGAAAAACAAATGTTTTCAGGGGCAAAAAAACCAATCCAGATGAAAGATAAAATCAAAACAGAAATAAAACATTTCTTCATCTGAGCTCTTTAAGTGCTTTTTAAGGTCATAGTCTACTACAAATCATAGACAATTTTAGAAAAAAGCTGCCCTAGTTCTTCCTTCCCAAGGTACAGCTAGTACAAAGAATTTTTTTCACTAGCATTAAGTATTGTTATGCTAACAATGAATTATTTTGCAATATTAATGATCAAATGACTCTTTGTTCGATGTCTGCTTTGTCAGATATTTTCGTTGAGACAACTGAGAAGAAAATTCAGAGTACCTTCTTGTTAATTCAGAATTTGTGTCCTCTTCAAAAGTTCACCTGAGCACATGAAAATATATTTCCTCAGTATACCGTTGGACAGATGTGTGATGAGGTTAATGTGTTAGTACATAACTGCAGTTAGGCTTTCACTTCTGTTCTTTCTTCCACCTCATACTCATCATCAACTCTGAATTGTATTAAATTAAGCTTGACCTGGATATGTGGATATGCAACCCTTCTACATTCAGACAAGATCTGTGTGGATGGAAAATTGTTGATGTGACCCATGGCTTTTATGGCTTATCACATTCTTTTATAATAACATTAACCTAGTATTATGGTATTATTACATTTTCAATGTAAGTTTCTGATTTCTCATTCTCTGTAACCAAGGTCTTTATCTTCTTTTCTTTCTTTGCAAACTGCACTGCAGTCAGAAGAGTGATAGTCTTGCATATGTTTGGGTGTTTTTCCCCTCTCTGAACAACTGCCAACCTTGCAGTTTTACATTCATTTCCTGTGATTTGCTTTTGTTTGTTTACACAGTTCTTGGAAGACAGTAAACACCCTTTAAATTGAATTACTCTCATCAGATTTGCATCAGGCACCATCTACTAACCCATTGACTACCTTTATATACTACTTGCTACAGACTTCAGAAATGTACCTTTACTTATTTGCCTGGCAGAAGATCCATATGTATGCCAGGAGGTGTCAGGTAAATGCTACCCTACCTGTCTCTTGATTCTACCCTGTCAGGGGCTGATTATTTTGTCCTTACAAAGGAAAACTCTGTGGGAGTTTGTGCTGCTTAAGCACAGCAGGAAGAGACCTATAAAGATATAATGGTAGAGAAGCATATTTGTTCTTTGCATTATCAATCCCACTGTGTGACAAAGACAGGTAGATCCTTCTCCCTCAGGGAAAAGAAGGCACCATGGGAAAAGACCATTTTCCCCTTTGCTCATAGTTGTCCTTTGACTGTATAAGTCTCCTACCTACTGAGATTTTTATCTTCCCTCACATTCAAAGCACAATCTGTCTAAGTATTTGTGCACTTTTTCTTTCCACAAAATCTTCGTTACCCTCATTTGGAAAAGCATACATGAGACAACTAAGCTTGGAAAATGCAAAGCAAAAGTTTCACTCAGCAAGCATTTTCCCTCCCGCCCAAAATTAACTTTCCTTAAGAAGATATATTGTTCTTTATAGGTAAGGTAAATGCATGCTTCTGATCAGGACTGTAGTAAATATGGATAAGAAGCATTTTAAACTATGGAAACAGAAAATGTGCAGCAATATTAAACAACTTTCAAAAATATAATTTTAGGAAAAGGAAAATTACAAAAATGTGACAGAACTCACAAAACTTATTGGAAATACTTAAAAAAAAAAAAAAGTGGCCAAAAGACTGAAAATTTGGGAAAATATTTTCCCAGATCCTTTTGGAAACAAAAGCAGGATGGAATGTCACCAGAAGAGAAATAAGAAGTTCTATTATTTATTGAAAAAAAAAAAAAAAAAAAATCAGTGAAATCCTTTGGAAATCTGACAACACGTAAAATGGTTCTCACATGAAGACCAAATTCACTAGTATACATCCTTCATTGAAGCTGACAGAACAATGTTGATATTCAAAAGCAGAGAATTTAATGCCAATATATTTGCATTACAGGCCCGTTATGAATATGACTTCAATGTTTTGACAACAACGGGGTTTTTTTAATTGAGAAAGTTCTGTATTTTTTGCCACAGAAGATGGTCTGGAAGCTTATATACCCTAAATAAATGCCACAGAGAAAGGTAATCTATTCTTCTCTGTTGGCAGTGAAATGGCCTATCAATGCTACAGTATAATTTGCATCACTATCATTATTGCTTGTAAGCAAGTTCTGTGATCTTGAGATATAATTAATGTAGATGGAGTTGCATACACATAAAACAGGAATAGCTCTTTTCAAGATGTCTTTGATCCTACTCATAATTAAACCCCACACACCCAAATATAGGATATAGCAGGTTTTCAGAAACATTTACATAAAGGTCTGTAACTCTGTTGTACATTTCCTCCATAGCTTCCAAGAGACTAATGACCTCATTTTTCACATCTTGAAATCAATTATGTTTGTGACCAGGTTATGCTAAAATTTTGGGCATTGCTTCACAAAGCATTTAGAATAGTAAAATAGGATTACATATTCATTTTAGGTCACTGCAGTGATTTTTCATTCATTTTGGAGTGTCACACACATCTGTGGTAGCCCTTAATCTATTTTTTTGCACAAATTTTTGACAGTTTGCTGCAATTGTTTCATTCTGACTCCTTTGCTGTCTGTTTTTACCCTTCCTCGTTCCTCAGCTGTGACAGTGATGACAACCAACTATGTCTGATACGTACAATATAGTAGCTGAAATGTGTCTCGAGTCATTGCTGTGGAAGCTTTTAAAAGTGCCTGAAAGTTTTTCTATTTAACTTGAAGAGCATATGATTTTACACATTTTTATAATTCTGATGTTATGAAGTTCCTTTTGTTATACTATAGAATAAACAGAACTAATTTAGATGTATGTACTTCACATATAAATTAGTATGCATGCAACTGTCCATACACATGTTCATAATAGAAAATAATCAAGTGATGCTCCTAGGGTGACATGGAGATTTGGAAACATGCAGAGTGAAAGGGGTATGATGACGTGGGCAGCTTTTGAGAGCTGCTTTGCCTGTACATTGGTAGGTTGAGTTCACCTCAGGTGGCCTTCCCAGACATGTAGATCTGGAATTACAACCAAAAAGATACTCATTAACACAAAGAACAAGCACAAAATTACTGCCAGAGTCTTCTGACATTAGCAACATCCCCCCGTAGGCAGAAAGGGCATTTTTTTCATTGCTTGACTTCTTTTGTGGATGAATTGCATTCTCAGAGATACTATAACTGTATCTGCATGTCACTTATATCTAGCACTGATCCTCAAATCTGGGCTTATGTGGGTATAAACAATGTGGCAGCCATTTGCTAGTTTATATAGGAAAAATATCACTGGTTTGAACAATACTTTACTTCCATAGGCATTTCTATTAGCTATTAGTATAGATATATCCAAGTAACCATATAAAAAAAGCCTATGCTGCAGCTGTCACTTCAGCCCTATTCTAGCCTGTGATTTGTCAGGAGGGTCTTTACATTGTCTGGTACAACACATTTGCTCGTTGTCTTAGGGCTCATGCTTGCAAAGTGCACAGGCTCCTCCATGCCAGACTAAATGGGCCTTGCTTGATAACTTGAGTGATCATAAAACCAGCAGAATCACGCTAGCACGTGACAGATACACAGAACAAACTGCTGGATCTGACACAGTGTAGTTATCCAGCTTGTGGGTAGGAACTGTTTCTTTGCAAATATAAAAGAATTGATCACAGCTCTTGTAGGGTGGGAGTGGTTTCTTACTGTGCTACATCCATTTGTCATTTCTGGCACTGATATCTGTGGCAAGAAATGCCACTGAGACAAGAACAGTTATACTAGAGCCAATTGTCTCTGTTAGTTAATTAGTCTCCTCATTCTGCCTGTTAAATTCCAGTAATGTTTTGTGTTTGTTTTCATTAAATTAGATACATTCTTCTGCACAGTATCGACTAAATTGTGCTGAAATGCAATGTTTATGTACCCAGAGAGAAGGATCAGAACACATTATCTGCTCTGAAGCAGGGCAGTAAGAAGGCAGCAAGGCAGATGAAACAGACTGGTCCCTCTCTTTTCCACATGTCTAAAGCCCTACAAAAACCATAACAATGTCTCATGTACAACAGAGCAATACGCATGTAGCACTGAATATTCCTTGCACTCCAGAGCAGACCAAGATCGAACAGCCACTGATTTATTTCTCTCTCATCCTGCAGCCTGGCCAAACTGCATCTGAGATTAATACAATATCTACCACCTTCTCTTGGCTAAATTTCTTTATTCTGGCTTTGATGCAAGTCTGAGGATTTGGTCTGTTTTTATCATTTTAACAGAGTTTTGAGAATTCCTATTGTAAGGTAGATGTTGACTAATAAGTTATCCGAAAACTAAAGTACTGAATCTGTATCTAAAACCTTCAGCAAATTAGATTCAGAGAATAACATGTTCACAATATGTTCAATATATGTCATACAAGTTTTTAATGGTATCATAAAACAACTTATTTATTCAAACAATTATGTTTTCTGGACATTGCGATTAATGTAGGTGATTTCAAGCTATGTGACTTTAATTTTCAACAAATAAAAAAATAAATAAAACAATACAACCAACAACTAACAATTAGGAACAGATATTAAAACTACATGAAAGAAAGAGAAAGTGAGGGAAAGTCCTTTGATTTCTTAGGATTATTCATCTTTTAACTACCTTATGCTCAAAATCAACAGAACTATTTTTCTTTTGAAAGAAAAGTTACTGGCCATTTTGTCTCCGTTCTTACACTGGCAGGAGGTACACTTTGATTATTGTCATGGTCTGATTCTGAGTCAATTAGTGTACTGAGAGTAAAGTCTTCAGAAACAGAGGAGTTATAAGGGGAGATACTCAGACAGTACTGTTTTGTAATTTTGTGAATCAAAAGAACCCTGAAGATGCTTTCAGAAAGAGAAGATTACTGGGGACAACTTCAGTTTATCTTTTAATTCTGTAAAATTCACTGTGAGTCTTGGATGAATAACAGTTAAAGATTACTCCCAGAATTTCCAGTCTAAGTAAAAGAAATGCAACAGAATTCAATGCAGCTTTAAACCAAGGAGTGTACTTACATTCATGTATATTTCTTTGCATAATGACAAATGGTTTACCCTGAAGTCAGCAGTTGAAAAAAAAATGGTATTTGGTTTTATATGATATCTGTGGAGTCCAAGTATTCTCAAATATTTATTTGGATTGCAGATCATGATACCTGCTAAGAGAGAGGATTTCAAATATGTCTTCTAACTCATGCTTTTAAACCTAAAACTTTCTTGAAATAATTATCAGTTTTGACTGTATGAAAAATTAATGTAAAAGACAATTATTAGTATTTTCAAATAACACATTTTTGTATGCACAATTTGTTCTATAATCAGTGTTAGTTATCTCATGTCTTAGCTATGTTTTCCTGTTTCTGCCACTCTTTCCTCCATGTCTTCATCTAAGTATGTGACAGTTGGATTTTCACCAAAACAAGACAAGAAGCAGCCATCAGAGACAGCTTGTCTTAAGCAAACTGCAAGAAAATCTGCTGCTGTAGGACTGAAAGCTGTTGTGACAGAAGAGCCATAGTGGATCACATGACAGAGCTCTGAGGTTGAATCCTGATTCTCTACTTCTTGGTGTCTTGCTCTGTTATTAAAAAATGTCCAATGTGATTGGCAAATGGGATGCAAAGTGCCATTAGCTCTGGGCAATGCCCCTCAAGGCTGGAGTTGACCATGACCACCTTAGAAATACTGTTTAGCATCACAGCAATCTGCTTTGCATTAGATGTGCACTGCTCACCTGTAATGGAGTATCACAGAGAAGGTACAGTAGCCCTTGCATATGCCAAAATCCTTCTCACAGTATCTCAGATGGATGGTAGCTTCTGTTTTCCTGAGCAATACTGTTGGCCAGGTTGCAAGAAGCAGTAAAAGGATTTGCTTTTACTTCAAGATTTTACACTATAATTATATAATTTTGGACAGTATTTCTTCCCCAGATGTCACTAGTTTAATTTTACTGAGAATAGCACCTATTCCACTGAAATCTGCTGAGATAAAACAATTATTTTAAAGAGAAGTTCTGTAAACCTGATCCATATATTGCAGATCCATAATTTGTGCTCTATATATCTGAATTGGTTTTCGTGCTTTGAGATCCAGCTTATTTTATTTAGCTTCTGGTTAACACATAGAATGGGGGTAACTGAAAGCTAGAAGTGCATGAATTTCAACTTCTTTCAAGTTTCAAGGACATAAAAATAGGAAGATGTCCAAAAGAGGTACATGCATCACTTTTATGGCACAACGGTGCTGTTTCCAAGGCAAATTGGGTGTCTAGTAAAATCTGCAAGTGATGACATAGAATTAGATTGCTGTAAATGCTTCACAAATGTATTGGGTCTCTAGAAATAAAGCAGCCCACTTTTTCTGAACTTTGCTGTGCTGTACACAGGTTGCTCATACAGATGTTTCTACCCTGTGAAGTAGCTTATTTTCAGATATTTCAACTGTGACCCACAACCAGGCGGGAAGGGAGATGGTCCAGAAGAGACAAAGGTGTGAGACACTCATAGAGGAAGTACTGGGAGCTCTGTGGACTCCAAAGTTCTCTTGATGGCTTGACAATTTGTCACTCCTGCAAAGAAATTACTCTGGTTGAAGACACCCTGTTACTTTCATCTTTTATGAAGTTAACAGTGCTTTTCACTTCCAGTTTAAGATCCTGATAGATGTTCTTACCACAGCACAGAAATAGTAACAGTACAAAACCTAGGGAAAATTCACAAATATCCCTTGATGTTTCTAATATGTTTCTAAATTCATCTGAATGATTCCTGAAATTCTAGCTCAAAATTTACAGATTTCCACAGTTATCCCAAGTGTAGTCCTGTAGCACTGATGAGCAATGAGATATTTGGACTGAACTTTTCATAAATATTGCATTAAATTATACATCTTTACAATTCACTGATAGAGGAAAGCACCTTTTAAAGCAATATATTGTTCATGCACCAAAACTGCATTTAATAGTTTTCTGCTGTATTGATTTAGATTCATTAACATTCATACTGTTGTCTGCCACCTCATTTGTTTCAGTGTTTGCTTTAAATTTGCCTTGCTGAAATAGTTTCACACTGTGCTTGCTCTGGCTCATCTCTTCTTTCTAACTGAGTAATGTTTTTACTCTATGTTTGTATTTTATATATTTATGTAGATTCTGTGCTGACTTATGCATATCTATACACAAAATTATCATTTGGGCCAAACTCAAGCAGCCCAAATTCAGTCTTTTGAGTGGTCTTTCATAAAAATAAGAGTCTGGTATTGTTCTGTCACAAGCACTGCTTATTGATACTAATATGTAAAAACCTTCCTTCTCCCCCAGCAGTTTCATTGCTTAGTTCTAAACCTTCTGTGCAAGGCTTGACACAAAGCAAAAAAGTAAATTCATCCTTCACCTCAGTGCCTGTCAGGAGTCCTGAAGATCCAGGCCCTGAGACACCAAGGTCTGATTTGCAAGAAATCTTTTTGGAGGTTTCCACAAAGCAGAGGACTTGCTCTTGTTTAGCCCAAATGAAAGAGTTATCAGGCTACACAGTTTCAATCAAGAGGTGCTGTTTTGCAATCTCCAACAATACCATAGATATTGTGCTGCATACACATAGAATAAATTTCACTAGCAAAAACAGTTTACTTGCACAGTTCAGAGATATTAAGATATTCTTACAGCCTGCAGTTATATTCTTTCTTGCTCTTCATGGATCAAAATTCTGTAAGAAACAAAGAGATAACGCTCTCCTAATTTATGCAAACATCTAGATCCTGCTATTCATTTACAGCTGTTTTGTGTTGCTTTGAAGGAAAAAAAAATGTGGAACAGAAAAAGGATTAGGTGATGAACTATCTCCATGCCCATGGATACCTCTCACTAGCACTGAGAGAGCATATTGGCTTCTTCATCACCCTTTGGCTAGCTATTTCTGCAGTCAATGACAAGTGTATTGATGACAAAAGAATGTACATACAGATGTCAGATTCTATCCCCTTAGCTCAGACTCTTAAATAACATGCAAACCAAAGAAGCAATTTAGAACTTAAATTTCCAGTCTTCATGATAAGATTTTTTATATTAACTGTGGAAAGTGAGCATCCAGTCCTTCAGATATTCAACCTTGATAAATCAAGTGTATTGAAAATTAAAAAAGTAGTCTGCCCATCCACATCCCACTGTTCTGAACTAGTTTGTACTGAAAGCATTGGATGAGAGTCTAAGTCTCCAGAAGGACATTTAAGATAGCTATCACAGTATCAGTAAGGAAATTAGTCAAATGTTAATCAAGCCTAAGGGAAGAACTAAAGTTATGAATCTTGGTGCAAATTAGATGTTTTCAAATAAACTTAACTCTGTCCTAGAATACTTTGAGAATAAGAACTTCAGGACAGTTGATACTTATTTCTGAGAATCTCAGGGGTAGGGGGAAGGAAGGTGCCAGAATATAGAAAAAAATGCAAACATGCTGGATATCATTACAGAAAAGAACAGTGAAGACTAGGGAAAATGAACAAGGAAATTATGGAATAGTCAGTGTGCTGGTTTAGATTTAAACCAGTAGGAGAAATGAATCCAACTCAGAATGGGATTGCAAGTCAGAATAACAATTTATTAAAATACCACAAAAAAAAATACACTGAAACAGAAAAGAAAATTTGTTTGTGCCACGAAAAACACCAGATGTACACCCCAACACAGTGGGGCACAAGATGAGTGGAGCTCACCAACTCTGTGCTGAGCACCACGTGCCCCTCCCCCCCCGCTAAGTTCAAAGTAAAAAGAAAACAAAGTACTTGCTGGTTGCAATCTGGTGGCAGTCGCAGCTCTTGTCCTCCTCTGAATCTGAAGAGAGATCCCAGACCCAGAGCCACAGCTTATATACACTTAGGCTCTGCCCAGTCCCTCTCCCAGGGCAGAGACTTAAACAATGGGTGATTTACTCTGTGAGGTGAACAATGGCCTATTTTTGGCACCCCTGATGGGCCATTAGCAGACATGACCCCTCAGGTGGGTGTGGAGGCAGAAGAATTTCCTTATCTCACAGAAGTTCCAAAACACCCAGCCTGCAGCCTGAGGGGTGTGCTGTCCCTTAGACAATAGCTGCTAATGTGCCATTGTGAGCAGTTCATGGGAAAAAATGGCATAGAGGCTTTAGAATACACACCCACACAGTGACAAAACTGATCCTGGCTACTAAAACCAGGACAGTCAGATAAATTTCAACTCTTGAAAGAATCTAAGAACAAATGACCAGCGTATCTGCAGACTGTCACAATGGGTTGGCCTTGGCCATCAAACAGATGCCCACGCAGCCACTCCCTCACTTTCCCTCTTCCAGTAGAGGAAGAAAATATGATGGTAAATCTAATGTGTCAAGATAAAGATAGGATCAGTTACCAGCATGGGCATAACTGACTCAGCTCAGAAAAAATTAATTGAATTTATTGACAATTAAAAAAGTTCTGGACATTCAAAAACAAAGACAAAATAGACACACTACCTTCCCCCCACTCTCCACCACTTTTCCCATGCTCAGCTTCATCCCTTCCACTCTTGACCAGGGTCTCTCCTGGGACTGCAGGTGCACCCTTACTGGGGACCTGGAGCCTTTCCTCCTCTCCTCCTGCTCTGCCCTGGGGCTTCACAGGGCTGGCTCTCCCCCAGTTCCCCTCACTCAGCCCTGGCTGTCAGGCAGCATTTTGCTCTCCCCCTGGCCCAGGTTTTCCCCGGGGCTCTCACCCACCCACCCGTGGCTGAGGGACTCAGCCGTGCCCTGGAGCCATCTGAAAACCAGCACCTGCTCATGATAGGCATGAAATAAATCCCAAAACTGGTGAAAGATGACAATGTGATAGCCAACATGGATTTGTCAAGAATACATTATATTAAAACAAACAAACAAACAAAAACTCATATTGTAACTAAGTAAATAAAGGAGAAGTAGTAGGTGTCATACATTGACATCTTTAGGTTTTTGAGGTAGTCTTATGTGACATTCCCAAAACCAAGCTAGGTAAGACTTCATAGATAAAGCCTAGTTGAAGAGCTGTAAGAGAACTCTAGTGCTATGAAATTGTCAAAATGCAGGGATATATCAGGCATGATGAAGAAGTGGTCTGCCCTTATTCTGGTTCTATGGAACATTTTTATTACCTGCCAGAATGAGGGAATAGAGAGCATTCTTGTTTCACTTACAAATGAAAAATCTAGCAGGAGCAGTGTCTGTAGCAGAGACCAGAATTATAATCCTAAATGATTCTCTCTAAATATGAGAAATTATCTAAAAAAGATGAAACAAAGTAAAGCAAACCACTGGAGAAATACAAGTTGGGGAAGAGCTAGCTACAAGTTGTTCCTTCCAACAAAAATTCAGGGACTGCAGGGGATCACTGCACTAGTGAAAAAGACCTTGTAAAGCAAGAACCTTTCTTGCAACCAAAGTGCATGTTGGGATTATTTTCTCGTATATGTGATATCTAGCTAACCCTGTGGTCCTTTCATTCATTTCAGATAGTAAACTGTATCCTCTTTTGGGACTACACAGATAGGAAGACGCAGCTCTGTTAAAAACAATCCAGAAGACTGGGGTGGGGGGGTGGAAATAAAAAGTGATCTAGAAAACATTACTCAGGAAGAATTGATACTGTGAGGTTAAAGAAAACAAATTGAAAACCTTACAGGAGTGAGGAGGCAAGGAGAAGAGGAGACATCGGAATAGGCTTCCTCTGTGCAAAGGCCAAAAGCAAAGAGGAAAGGTATCAATTTCTTTTTATGATCACTGCTGGCATAAGAGCTATGGAGTCTGAACAGCAACAAGGAAGATGAGAGCCACTGAAAGAACCAGTAGGACAAAGGTGGCCTTGGAGAAGTATGCCCATGAGAGCTGAGGAACATTCATGACTGTAGCTCTTTGAAAGCAACTTACACAACCACCCACTGTAAAAAACATACTTATGGATGATTTCACTCCATAGTATGGGATTGGACCACGTATGACCTTCTGGGTCCTACCATTTTTTGTTATTCTTTCATTAACATCAAGTGGTAGAAGTTCAAATTTCTACCTTTACTCCTTCCATTCTATCAACAGATAGATAGGAAAAGATATGAAAGACTCTTTACTAATGTTGACTATGCAGGATCTTTTAGCCAGTGTTCACACTACCAAATTGTGAAATGAGGAAAGAATAAACAAGTACTTTCTGAATTGAGTCAAAAGCATGATGAATTAAAGAGTCAGGAAATGATAGAGTAGCAAAGATAACACCAGTAGAAAGCATAACAGCATAGGAGATTCCTGATCCTACATTTTGGTCAACTTTCAAGACCACATTTTCCTTCAACTAGATTTTTTTAAGAACTTGGTTCACCTACACATATAAAATAAGACAATCCAAATCCTCTACATCATTTTCTGCAACAAAATCATCTCACAGTATGAAAGAAAACAGATTATATTGATAGCAATTTACTTCATCTTGGCCAGTTTTTGACTTAGTTGGAAGAAGGCAGCAAATACTGACAAAATTCTCTTATGAACATTTAGGGTAAGGTGGACTTTTCTCTGTGGAGGGCAAGAAATATGAAGGGACATGAATAATAATTAATTGGCATCTCTAATTAAACAGCAGAACCTAAGAGAGAACTTCATGTCATCTAAAAACATTCTAAGGAAGTGACATTGTCTCAAATGAAAGTTCAGATGCCAATTAATTGCAATTCAGGCAACCTTGAAACTGAACAGAAAGTGACATGAAGGTGTGAAGTTTCTGCAACATGTCCCTGTAGGATTAAAAGGGTAAAACATTTGGAATTAAGATAAGTAGGACAAGAAGTTTGCCACATCACATGTTTTCCCATTTGGGAATTGACAGGACAAACCACAAGCAGTTGCCTTGAGCGTTACTTTATATTCAGGGTGTGAAGTTAAGTAAGGAAAAGGAAGTGCAAGGAGACACACAGTTTAATATTGGAAACTATCACAGCTATCTGAAATGAATCAATACATCAGAAAGGAGTAGAGGGCTGGGTATCAAACTATATTTTACTTTTTTTT
>VXAU01004742.1:315570-365765 GCA_013399695.1 Formicarius rufipectus | reverse complement strand
AGTTTTTTTATTTTTTTTTAATGCATGTTCAGCATAATCTAAAGATTAGAGATACTGAATACTTTCTATGAAAGCTCATGCTCAGTATGTTTTAGCAAAAGAATTGCCATGCTTAATTATTATCATTGTTCCACTTAATTTGATACCTTTTCTTCAAGACTTAGGAGCACCTCGAAATGTATCTCAGCACATACAAGCATTACTCTGCCCTTAGGGAATACATCTTGCCAAACCCTGTTATTTAATAGGTGTTTATGTCCTGAATCATGAGAGTTTATAACCCACATGAATTATCTATATAGTCTAATATAACTGTTCTCCTTATTCACAGAAATGTTTATTCCTGATACTGTATCTTGTGGTAATTACTTAAGTATGCCAGTTAGTCATTATGCTAAAGAGAAATTAATTTTATTGGTTTTAAATTTGTTTCCTTCCAAATTCATTGAATCTTCTTTTGCTCCTCTCTGATACAGTGATAAATCATGTGTTCAAATTAGTCATTATTTTATGTATTCCATCAGGATCCTTTCTTGTTAACAGTCTTTCCAATGTCATTTTACAAGATTATTTTCTGTGCTTTATGTGTGAAAACAACGCATTCTGAATTCCAGTTTTAAAATATATACTTTTAATTGTATCCATGCTTTACCACATATGAACCATTGCTTCCAAAACAACAGAGAATGTGTCCAGCATATAAATTGGGATGCCTGGTTCTCTTGTAGTTTAAAAAGAAAATTTTTAAAAATTGCATATTTTATTTTGTGTGTACCTAAATTTGGGGTACAAATTAAAAGATTATGTTGTAAATGGGGGTATTTCATTCAGCTAAAATTCCCTGGAAAAGGTATTGTTTTCATGACATGCATTTTCATTAGATCTGTTCACAAATTTTAGATTAACTTTACTGCATCATACAGTAAAGAAGATGAAGGTAGACATCTGTGTTCTAGATTTAACCAAGTGTTTGAACCACTGGTAGCATTCATGACAGATCAACAATGCAATAGAATTTGCAAAAATGGACAAAACCTGTTCCAAAAGGAACACAGGGAATGGGAAATTAAGTCAGATGGACGTTATCTGGGTTGAAAATTAAGAATTACTTGGAAATAGCTATCTTGAAAAGAAAAATGTTAGAAAGGTATGGGAATTGACAATAGAGTTAACCAAGACAGAAGAATCCTGGGAAAACAACTGCAATGGAGGTATACTGTCACAATGCCTAAATATTGGCAGCAGGACAAAAAAAGCACAGTGCAAACACATTAAAAAAATTTGCAAGTCAAGGCCCCCTAGAGGTAGTCATTAACCCTGGGACTTTTTGCATGTGTGATGTAAATTTTGATGTCTCAGTAGGAAAACATGACAGAGATCATCTTCTTATGGAATTTTCTGAATCATAATGCCCTAAGCTGCAATAACAGGAGCAGGGGTGGGCTGACACTCAAGAGTCTTATGCTTTTAGAAGAGACAGTAATACTAATGGTCAAATATTGCTTTTTGTTAGGAGCTTAATGAAGAAATATATTGGATGTGCCTCATTTCGGGTGCTCAGAGTGAAAAATAAAAAATATGCAGTGATGGATGACTCCTAGATTAACTTATTCTCAAATATTTTTCTCTCTTATAACACTTTGAATAAATAGTAGCAAAAGAGTCCACATAATGGTCTGAGCAAATACTGCTTAAATACACAGCAAATTGTCACTTTGTCCTGACCCCTCACAATAAAACCTCTCTGATTTGGAAAACTTTTATGATTGTCCAGCTGTTTGGAGTTATGTCCCCTGCATACTGATGCCACATTAGGTCAAACTACTCCCTCTAGACAATATTCCGCTGGTTCTTAGTATAATTATTTCAGACAAAAATGTATCACGAGGATATGATTTTCATTTGTACCATGTCCTTCTACTGTCCTCTGGAAGAGCAAAGGACCTCTAGCCTGGACCTTAACTTTATTCATATCAACTACATGGTCCCATTACAAAATCTGATTAACATCCACAGGCCATAATACCAATGGAAACCAGGTCCAGCAATGTAAGCCTCCTATTTTTCTTAGTCCTTGATTTCAAATTCAAAAAAGAATCTAATGTTGTCTGTAAAAAATACGAATCGAAATGAATTTATTATTTAAAGGAGTGAAGCAGCTTTGCAGGCAAAGGCAGTTGAATGTGATCAAGTTGACTTGATCAAATGGCAAGCAGAAAAAAACCAAGTTATGCACTCTACTGAAACATTATTTTAATAACAACAGAACAAATCCAAGGCTTCCGAGTTTCCCAAGGGTTTTATTAAAGTAACATATTCAGCATTTGGCTTCTGAGATCCAGGAAGGAGCTAAACACATCTTTTCCCCTGCCTTACTTTTCAATTGTAATGGATTGCTAATTGAAACAAGAGAAGTGTCTAAAAGAGGGTTGAAATTATCAAGAGTTTTGTGATTTGATTATCACTGACCAGATTATATCCTGTGAAGGTCAAGGAGACTAAGGCCTCAATTACCAATTCACCACGTCTGGCATAAGACTAAGCCCATGATTATGTGCTATGGCTTCATTAATATGCAGTTGGTAAAATTCTACCTTAAACTGCAGGCTGAAGGTCTTTATTCTTTCACAGTGGGTATAAAATAAATCATCTGTCTCACTCTGTTGCCTATTGCACACAGCCCTGTAACTGAAAATGACCATCAAAACAGATAAACCATGAGACTCTTATCATATCGGGCAATGATTGAATTACCCAGAACAGTTTGCTAGACCTTTAACACCACCTTCCAGTTCAACACTGACAGAAGAAGAGATTATATGAGACATTCAAAAATACATAAACAAAAAGAAGTGTGGATTGAAAACGACACCTCGTTCAGACTCAAGAAAAAAATAGTCTCTACCACTTCAGTTAAATTTAGAGGGAAGTTATGAACTGAGAACTGATTAGATAATCTAGTTCCTGTTGATTTGTGTCAGTTACAATCTACATTTATAGAATACCTTCAAAATATGTAATCTTACTCTCTGCTTCGCATAAACACTCAAGAAATCAGTGAGGTCTGGTCTTAATATATTAGGTAGCACTTTATATGTGGGAAAAAAAATAAGAAGACACTATCAATTATGTTAGAAGGAATTGATATAACAATAAAACACATATTTCTTCTTGCTCTAGGTAACTGAGAGCTAAGAGGCATTTGAATATCATTCTTTGGTGACGTATCAATCTCTCCTGTTAAAAACATATAGATTTAGAACACTAAATTTTAATGCATCAGGCACAAAGTTTTAAATTAAGAATGAAGCAGTTATTTTGTGTAATTCAAGAAAGGCCATCTATCTTGCTAAGTTTTCAAATTTTTCACAGCTCTCATTTGCCACGTTTGAGCTATGTTGTACATTATCACTTCATCCATCATATATTATTATAGATAAAGTAACACATGACTTCTAAAGGATAAAGCCTCTGTTCTGCCAACCATCTTTGAAAGCTGCTCCAGAAGCAAAAAAAGTGCAAAGAAATCAGTGAAAAAGACAAGGATAATATGGAAGCAGAGCAAAGAAGAAATGAGAACAAAGGGACTTCAAGCAGTCTGCTTCTCCTTAATGAGATTAATGCATATGTTTGTTTCTGATTTGCCATGTTTTCTGTTGTTAATAGATTGTATAGGGATTTGAGGGGTTTTGTTGTGCTTTATTTGGTTGGGGTTTTTTTTAAATCACTCTACGTAATCCTTCTATTATTTCTTTTTCTATTGATGAAAACATCACTGTGTTATTTCACTGGTAAAGCAAATTGACTCTCCCAAGCCTATGTGACTGGCTGAACTCTCTCAAGCAGCAAAAGTTGCAGGTTGTTCCAAGTCCCTCTCTTATGCATCAAGCCATTGGTGCTAGAGTATCCTGACTGGACACAGCCACAGAAAATCAAAGTTTTCCTGACCTCAGGCTGCATTTTTATTGTCCTTGGAAAGGAAGAGGGAAGGGACTTTGGGGAGAAAAATTCTGTTCCAGGAGCTTATAGTTGCTTCAAATAAAGTTCAAATTGAGGTTGGCTTGATAAGAACAAGTGCTACCTTATACACTTATCTGATTTTTGCAAGCTGAAAACACACACAAAGTAGTATTCACACTATTTGGGGTAGATATATGGGCTCCAGCAATTTCCAAAACTGATCCCATACTTTATAAGAAAAACAGATACTAGGCTTCTTTTCTATACCATAGGAATACTTTTTTTTTGTTTGTATTTAAACCAAATGACAATTTGGAGGTCATATATATTCATAATAAACTGGGAACCATTTCAATGTAAATGTTAATTGTTTAGCAAGAGGAAAGTTTCTGCACAAAGCAGTTTTGTGCAATTGATATTACTCCAGCCTCACAATTCCCTGAGAAATGCAGTTTAGGGAAATAAAAAGGTTAAAAGGCGATTAATTCTCTGGCATTGCTAAGATAATGAATGTTAAAAAAAAAAATAGAAAAAAAAAAAAAGCAACTTTAGCAAAAAATGTTCCAGAGTGTCAAAACATAGTTGAAGTTATTGATGGGATCAAAACAATATCTGCTAATGGATGAAGATGTTTCAAAGTTCTTATGCACCTGCTTATTCTTCTGTTAATTAAAATCTGTGATTACCAGAGTAATTTTTGCATTGTATATATATGCAGGTTCAGAATCAAGTGACACAATCTGCAGACAAAAAAAAACCAAACTAAAACTCTTGCCAGTAAATTCATAGAAAAATAACTTATTTTAACATTTCTAGGTGAATCAACCACTTATAAGGATGATACATGAATTAGGATCAGTTTTCAAGCTTTATCAAACAATATGCAGTGGTATTATTAGACCTAGGATTCTGTACTGATTCTGTACTGTTGAGACTTTTGTATTGAATACAAGTTGGAAAGCAACTAAAATTAATATTAGTTCAGGATTTGACTTCTTCCTTGGGACCTCCACCAAAAGGAACCATTAATGCAAGTGTAGACAAGGAGTAGAATTCCATTTGAAGAGAAAGCTATTTAAGAGTTTGGTGTGAAAACATCATGAAGATCCTGAGAGATATTTGGTTGAATTCAGAGAATTCTGCAGACAATTTCTCTTGTGCTTCTTTTAAGGGAATAGAAGCTAAAGGATTTGTTTTGAAGAGGATGCACATGAACTGTAGGGTATCTACACCAGCTAGAGGCAAAATGAAAGTGAAGAAATGTAGTAAATTGCAATCTGTTCAAGGATGTGAGCAGAGTACACAGAAACAGGGGTGGGGGGTAAAGGAAATCCCTCCTCAGACACTCAAACAAAGTCCAAAGCCTTCATGACAAAATTACATTTATTTGGTAGACAGAAACAAAACTATGTCCACCAAGAACATTTTCAGTCAGTAGTGGCTAATAGCTTTAAGGCTTTTCTGTGTAATCAAAAAATAGAAGATCACCATACGCTATGTACTTGCAAGAGATGACACTCACTACAATGTATTGCAGACAACAGTCTTTTACTTAACTCTGCTGGAAGGGACCTGTCAGATTTCTTAGGCCCCACAGATTCAGGACACTGTTCCTGAATGCAACTTTGTCAACTAAACCTTTTCATAAAGTGAAGATTAAAGTGTTTTGCATAGATTCATTAATTAAGCCCCACAGTTACAGCTGTCAGATAATATCACTGAATAATTTATTTGACAAATTTCACTTTTTATGATAAATTATTCAATGTTCTTAATTCTTATTATTTTCTCCACAAATTATACATCTGGGTGAACAATTTGTGAAGAACAGTCATTCAAGAGACTACTAGGTATGATCTGAAAAGATTTAAAAAAAAAAAAAAAGAGAGAGAGAGAGACACCTAATAAAGAAAAAGTGCAACTAGCATCTTCCTAAGACCTTATTTTTCACTTCAGTCACTACCTTATATTTTAATGGTGGGAAACTTGTAAGATTTGCAGATGTCTCTAATATGGGTAAATGTCAAAGGTTTAAGTCTCAAGGACAAGATCAGAACTGGGAGCAGTGGCTGGTGTCACACAGAGAATTTGAGTACTCAAATTTCACATCAAGAAAGGCAGAAACCAAATATATTGGTTATACTGAAATCCACCCCCTGTATTTCATCTGCATCTCAGTTACTGCAATGGATGAACATCAATAAGCAAAATTACAATAAAACCCCATTACAAGAATCCCTGCAGTAATATTCAGGACACAACTGAATCTTCATATCCAAACAAATTATTTCCTTCTCTTCTGTTTAACAAAATAAGAAACCATGAAAAAAGACTCCCATAAGAAACACACATTATGCCTTGAAATTTGCTACAATTGGGTCACCAGGGGAAGAGAGAGAGAAGTACAAACTGCATTGAAATGTATGGCACTGCTTACCTACAACTACCTGCAAGAGCAGGTATCTTATCCTGTTGTTCAAGGAACAGTCAGAGGACTGCAATAATTTCACATAATACCATCCAAGTAGCTCTTCATCAGAGCAATCATAATAGTGATAAATACAAAGATAAGAGAATGTGTATGTGGCATGACTCACCCACCTCAGGCAAATTTCAAGAACTTGAGAATGTTACTGGGTATTCTGTGACCCAAGGGAACCCCAGAGGTCAAAAATCTGAACCTCAATGAGCCAACTTTTAAAGACTCAAATTATATTATGAATTAATGAAAATATCAAATTATGTTCAATTTTGTCTTGAAACTACGTGCGGGGAAAAAAACACTGCACTGTCCTCATGTCTTGACAGTCTTAAACAACACCCTGATTTTGCAACACTTTTTCAAGCAAGATTCGCTTTGCAGACTAATGTAATTGAGGAAGGATACAAAAAGACCTTTATACCAGCTGTGGTTGTAAAGATGGCGCAGAATAAGCTAAATCTTGGCTTTGCTTTATGTCCCCTGTATGATCAGCTAAAAAAACCCAAAGAATACAGTTCTTAACCTTGATAACCAACAGTCTGCCCCCTCAACCCTTACTGCTCTAGGATATATTTGTTAGATGTCAGACAGTGCACATGTGCACATGTGCTGCCATCCTCATAGTCTGCACAGGAGGACAAAAGTGACAGGAATTCTCCTGCCCATCTGTCTGGATGGGCCCCACTCAGACCTTGTCCCATCTCACCCAGTGGCCAGAGAAGCAAGAGATACCTAGGAACTGTTCCTTAGACCAAGTCATGATCACGGCATGCGTAGTTGCAGTGAGGGAAGGGAAACATTAGCTAATTGAATGTTTCACAGCTGGATGAGAAAACAAAATGCATAGATATAAATGTTTCTTGTAAAGAGCACTGCATGATATATGTCAGTCTGAGGAAGCAAGGTATGGATTAATTGCCAGAGACTGGCTAAACATTTCAGAGATGAAGTCCAAGACTTAGAGTACATCCTTTTATTTTTTAGGGAAGCCTAAGTAAATTGGCCTAATCAGTCAAATTAAGGAGCTCCCCACCATTTGCTAAAATCTTCATCAATGCTAGTGAATTTTTCTGAGGAAAAATTAATAAAAATGTCTTATCATAGATCAATAGTTTAAAGTGATGGACTTACAGTAGTGAATTTAAATGAGCCTGTGAGTCTAGGATCAAACATTTCCTTCTAGTTTGGGGAGATGCTTAATGTTTTTTTTTCTGTTATCTCTAGTGATTATTTAAAAGTATTATGTTTAAGTTCCTTAACCTCCAAGATTAACTTTAAAGCGAAGGAGGAGGAAATGGCACATGCTGGGATCTATCAGAATTTAAGAGGCTGTTTTAGTGTTGTGTTTCTGAGATTGCCTTATGACTTTCTTATGAAAAAAAATTAAAAAAATAAAAAATAAAAAAAGCAGGGGAGTGATAAAGATTTTGAGACAAGAATACATGGGTTTGGATTTTTGTGCACTCACAGAGTCATATTCTGTTAACATGGAAAGGGGGATGAGATGTTCTAAATTTCCACAGAAACCAATATAAGAGGAAACAAAAGTATATCACAGAAGATTCTTCATCCTGCCTGCTGCATGCACTTAGATGGAAAGTGATGCTCCAGCCTCCAACAGAGATGCTTGAGTGAGACATGACACACAGCAGAGGTCTTGCCCTTTCACAGGTCACATTTGTGAAAGCAGGTAGTTAAACAGTTATCTGTCTCTTCCTTCTCTTCTAATACACGATTTTTAATGGAAAAATTGTAAGAGAAATCTGTTAGTAACAGCACTTAAAATTCCTTCTGGAGACCTCCTTGGTCTTTTCTGTATGCCCCCACAATCTTCCCCTCCACACATTAGCCCAAATTCTTCCTTCGAGAGAAAGTTAATCAGTTAGGTCCTGAATCCTCTAGTCTAAAAAGAAAGCATCTTTAGGTAGCATGAATACCTATTACTACCATAACCTCTGAAGATTATTCAGACCTGGAGCTGCAAGATCTTGGAAGTAGCTGTTTTCATTTAAGTGATTTAGTTTAGTTATATATTCTCCACTGGTCTAAATCGGTGCTGCTTTACTGACTTCACCAGCTCTTTGTCATTTTGTATCCAGCTGATCTCATAGCTCTTTATTTCCTGCCATGGGCAGCAACCATTTATTCCCCAGGATTAACATTAAGAAATAAATGGAAAGGTACCAAATGTCTTTTTAAGTCCAGAGAAAGACTATTCTTGCTAATTACTCCTGGTGACAATCTTTTCACTGCCAATTAGCCCATTTCTAAATTTCCATCTGTACAGTTTTTTCAGAGTTACTGGTTGGAGACAATACTTATTTCATCAAAACAGAAATTGAATTGACTGACAGCTAACTCTTGCAGAATTATATTTATAGTATTTTTGCAATATTTACTTAGTAAGTATTTATTTAGGGTACTCTAGTAGACAGAGTAGGTCTTATCTTGCAGGACTATTTGAAATATTGACACATTTAATATAGCTGCACAGTAAATGATAAGTTGCCTTAAGTAAATCCTTGCCTACAAACTCAGCACCAGGCAGGCTATTTCCTAATGTTCTAAAGTTCTGAGCGGCTTTGAATAACCATCAGTCTCTGTACAGCTTTCCAAAGGAATATGTATTCTGTCATGAACATACAACCTGCTAGTAAATTAGCAGAGGCTTCAGAAAAGGAAACTGATCAGGTTTCACATGCTGGCTTCCCATTTTCTAGCCAAGAGAAAAGGGAGTTTTATAGCACTATGAAAGGGAGACTCAAATTTCTCCAGGGGATTGCATTATTTGCTTCAAAAGATGGTAATTTCAGAGAGTAGTACATTGCAGGATGGTAGTTTCCGAAAAAGGAAAAGATCAGTCACTTAAGGAGGAAAAGAATCTGTTGCTGTTCCTGCCCCAAGGGGAAAGGGGGAAAAATAAGTGAGTAAATAAATAAATAAATATTTTAAAAAAGGAAGTGAAAGATTGGCAAAATACTTGGAGGGATGAAAGAAGGAAAGAAAACCATACTGCTATAATATGGATGCAACAGTGCAATGGCAACACTTATGAATACAAATCATACGCAAGGTTAAATGACAACAATTCCATTTAGAATTAAAATAAAATTTATTGCACTCTATGGCACTTAAATTAATTTATTCCTTTATTCATAGATTGTGTTTTCTGTTTCCAGGCTAACAAGTAATATAATAATCTATGCGGCAGTAACCTTTCTCTACTGGATAAAAATCCTTTATATAAAAAGTGTTGAGATTGACTGAAAAAAATTAAATACACTTTCTGACTTATGTTTTCACCACTGCTCACTTTTGATTCAAGAGCAAATATGGTCAGAGCAGAACCCATTTAAAATATTTTACCAGTAGCAATGGAAAAAAGCAACCATGAGAAATAAGAAAACAACAAATGTTTAGGTATACTATCAATGATTAAAACCCTTCACAAATACTGGCATAGTGCAACAAGACACCAGTAACACCATTTGCAATGATACAAGCTGTCCTTAAAGGGCATATGGCTAATGTATTCCGGAGCTGTGGGAATGAAAAGTAACAAAGGCATCAGATTTTTTTTTAACTGGGCATTTGAAGTGTCAGCATTTCTGCCCTCGCCTTGGATTTTTCAGGTAAGTTTTATTCTTCCTTGACCAAAATAAAAAGGAGATTCTAGCAGCAGAAATATGCTAAACACTTCCATTGTAAGTGTCCCAATGCCTTGCTGATGCAGCCAGCATAAAAACGGTGAAATGACATCTCAGCGTCAGCATTACTGAGCAATTACTAAATAACATTTTTATGAAACCTTCTGAGGCTTATGGCCAGTTCTCCCCACTAACCATGTTTACATTATTTGCCTCCTACAATACATTCTCCAAAACTTTCATATCTCAAGTTTTTTTTTAAAAGCTGCTAATTTCAAACTTTGTATCAGCTCCAGCCTGTTCCAGGTTTGTGTACCCAAAGTCAATACACTTCAGAATAGCAGACGAGTTTACAGGTCACAAGTTCCTATATCCCAAGCTTCCTTGTGGATATTCTTACCATACACCAAAAAGGGATTTTTGTGGCCCAACCTACTCCAAGTTCTGTGTTTGAAATAAAATGCAGTCTTTCATTGATGTATGAGCATTACGCACAGGGCTTAACATACTGCCAGTATTTTCAGAGAAGACTTAAAGTAGAATTAACCATGGCACATAAAGATACTATTAATAAGTATGATGTATTGCACACAAGGAAATAGCATAAAGTTTTGTGATATGAATGATCACCTCTGTTTAAATGAGGTATTTCCCATATAGACAGCTTCTCAGTAAAAGCAGACTGTACACTGGACCATCTTTTACACATTAATGTGTTACATTCAGCATTCACTTGTGTCTATTCAAGAACCAGAGCGTGTGAAACTTTTTGACAGAGTTAAAGAATACAGAGCTAACAAAGACAAGGATCTCCATTGGAGCTGTAACCGCAGAACTAAAAACTTTTTTGCATAAAGATAACACTAGAGGAAAGACTGTTTTCATGCCAGAGTCCTTATTTCCAGAAGAAAGTCTTAGAAGTGCCTCTAACTGGAGTGTTTTAGGAAATTTTTCAGACCATATTAATAAATGAGCAATAGCAAATTACAAGGACACAGCGGTATTCACTCAGGATTTCTAAAGAACACTGTTCAGATCTGAAACTGATGAACTACTAAAAGTAGCATGTGCTCATCATCAGTATCAGAGGAATGAAATATGCCACACATAGTACCATCTGGACATGTAAATCTCAGAAGATGCAGTTTTGGCTTTCATTCAGGACAAAGTGATAGAGGGGGAAAAACAACAACCAACCAACAAACTACAGTATTAACAGACTGAAGAAAAGGTTACATGTTGGAGAACTATAAAATGAGGAAAGATATAGAAAAGATGGGTTGAAAATAACTCTCTGTTTCTCTTAATACCAAAATGGATTGGGATGAAAAGGAACTTAAAAATCATGTAGTTCCAACCCCCCAGCTATAGGCAGGGACATCTTCCACTAGACCAGGTTGTTTAAAGTTCCATCTTACATGGTTTTGAAAACTTCCAGGGATGGGGCACCCACAACTTCTCTAGGCAACCTGTTCCAGTGCCTCACCACCCTCACAGTAAAGAATTTCTTCCTAATATCTAATCTAAACCTACTATCTTTAAAGCCATTTCCCCTTGTCCAACACTACACCACCTCGTAAAAAGTCCTTCTGCTTTCTTGTAGTCCCCATTTAGGTACTTAAAATAATAAGATCACCTCAGTGCCTGCTCTTCCCCAGATGGAACAACCCCAATTCTCTCAACCTTTCTTCATAGGAGAGGCGTTCCAGCCTCTAATAATACCTAATATCTGTTACCAAGTTAGGTCTTTATACACAAGAAAGTAATTGCAAATAAACCATAAAAAAGATTATCGATGAAAATTCATGAAAATAATTTTTCACAAATTTATTAAACTGTGGAGAAAAGAAACATATCAAAACCCAATTAACTAACCAGAAAAAAAAAAAAAATCCCAAAAAGTTCTACTTACCACTACGAGGAAAAATAAATGTGGTTTCCCGGATTCACATGTACATAGATATTAATTATAAAGATGACATTCACATTTTTTCAGAAAAGTAAATATTTCAAAGTTCTAGATTTCATAAACTATTGCTAATAATTGTAAGGAATTACAGGGAATTAGTAGAAAAAAATTGCTGAAGTCTTTAGTTACAAAATCATTTGTTCTTAACATCATCAAAAATAAGTCTTCACCTGCTACTCATTTTCTTTTTGGTTACAAAATCTAATGTTTGTTTGAATAAGTATAGAAAAGAAGCTTTTAAAAGTTGTTCACACAGAAAATAATAAGATGTCAACAGGAGGAAGTATATTTAATACTATTATGAAACAGTTACATCTTGAGTGAAGGCTTACTGTGTAATTCAGAAGCGTGTTGATACAGGCATCTGGTGCCTTCTTGTTTAGAGTAACACTATTTTCAAATATTTAAAAAACATGAATTTTCTTATTCCTGAGGCCTCAAAAGAGCACACTTTCAAGCTTATTTCTGAAACTTTTATGACTAGAAACTCACTTTTTTATCTTAGTTACAACTGAAGGTCAAAATAACTTCGAACTCCAAGACTTTAAGGGCAAAAGATGAGGAGATTAGCAGGAAGATAGAATGACACAGAAATACCAGGAAACTACAACAGCAGTCTAAGAGAATACTGTATAAGAGAATCCCACAACTCTCATTTTTGTTTTGTACAAGTCACCTGAACTTCTACTAATTACAGGTTGACCACACTTCATTTTGAGCTGAAGTCAACACTAAAGTGATGTATTTCAGAGAGAGAGGTGCCAATTTTCTACAGATGTAAAATGACATTGCTTCATTAGACCAAACTATTCTTCTGCAATTCTCCAGCTTTTGCAGAGAAAACATGTTGACTCCTGCACTTTGTAAAAGCATATACCATTCCCGCACACAGTCACAGCTCATGGAGACCCACAGAGTAGAGACAGCCCTTCAAACAGAAGGAGCAGTCAAACTGCACTAGTCCCTCTTTCCTTTGCAAAAACAGAGAGTTTTCAAGCTATCCTCTTCCTATGCACACCAACTGCATGAGGCAACATGCTGCAGCTGTGATATCTCATGACTCCTGTCCTCTGTCATAGGGACCAACAGGTCCCAGATTCTCATAGAGCCTG
Organism: Formicarius rufipectus; assembly: GCA_013399695.1. NCBI lineage: Eukaryota > Metazoa > Chordata > Aves > Passeriformes > Formicariidae > Formicarius > Formicarius rufipectus. The sequence goes on along the minus strand of VXAU01004742.1, from coordinate 352,595 downwards.
CTGGATAAAGACTTAAGCAAACAACATTGTGTGTGCATGCCTGCACTTTCATGGAGGTTTGATTTGTCCACTGCATTATTTTAAGTCAATGGGGATTTCCCCATTGCTGTGAGAATTCAGTGATATGTTTGAGGGAGGGAGGAAGGAAAAAACAATGACTGAAACTGCGCACTTCTCAGCTGGCAAAACTGCATGTTTGCCTACGCATCCTTACCTTTTGGGAATATAATTTTCTGCCTGAAGAAATATAAGTGTTTAAATTTTGTTTAGGTTTGAAGTGTAGTTTGGTCAATTTAAATCTAATATATTTCTTGTTTCACAGGAATTTCACAAAGTACAAAGCGGATAAAATATGTTCCTGTAACCTGAATCCATTTTTTATTGTGGTAATTACCAAAATTACTTTATATACTAAGTGGATTTTGTGATTTCACAAAGACACTAAATTCACATCACACACAATTTTGGTAATATTGATTCTTTTATGTGACATTTTCTAACCATGGAATAAGCTTCCAGAATTGTCTATTTAATATAAACTATAAATCCTGCAATAGTCTCTAATTAAACTCCCTGAATCATGCATGGTAGGAATTCCCTTTGTTAACCTTACATTGTCAATGAACAACTGAGACATATTAAATAGTTCAACATATAACAATAACTCAGAAGAAGTTCTTCTTTCACAAATGACAGCAGCCTCCCAGCCTTTGTATGCTACTTGTTAGAACTGAACTTAACCTTTCCCTTCCCTGGAGTGGCCTCTTCACAGTCATGGTTCCCGACCTACTTCTAAGCTGTTTCCCTCAAGAAAATAAAATCCCCTCATGAATTATGAAAGTGGTGAAAAAACTAATGCCAATAATGCTTAATAAATAACCATTGTTAAAACAGTCTAAACCTATGTAGAGTAAGCCCCAACAGCCCTCTCACATCCCACAGCTGATTTGCATATTGGGTCATGGAATATGTTTTAGGATATTTGACTGTCGACCTCATTGAAATATTCATAATACTATGTTCCAAGTAACATCCAGTATAAATTGTCCCTAGACAATGGTTGCTTATTGTGAATACCCAAAACACTTCTGTATTTGTGTTTTTTAAAAAGCCAGATCTGAAATACATTCTTTACTTGAAATCAGCTTTTAGTAGCCTTAATTATATTAAACACAAATTTCCCATAAGAGTTCTGCAGCCCTGAACATATCCACACACACGCTGCTTAATTGAGAGAGTCCATCAGAAACTGACCTGGAACAGCAAACTGTGCTGTCTCCAAGGTAAAACAGATCTAAAAATGAGAACGCATGTATTCTGACAGTATGGAAAGGGTATGTGTTATAAACATGGTTTTCAAATGTCTGGTCTGCTGACAAATCCTCTTTAATTGTGTTAATGTTAGAGAGATGATCTTAACCAAACCAATAAAACTTTCAGAGTTTGTCAATGCAATGAAATGCATTTATAATACACTTCTGTAATGTGATAATTTACTTATGATACATGAATTTTATCTGTTGTCTGTGTTTTTTCCAAGATGTCAATCTCTCATATTTCTGTGTTTAAAGATGAGGTCTTATACAAACATTTTTAATATCTTTGCTATAGGAAAATTATGAATGCCACATTTTGCAAGAGTCTAAAATGCCCTAATGGATTATTTTACAAGAAGTGATTGAATTTAATGGAATTTGAGCTGAACAAACACTTTTTATTTTTGTGGGGTTTTAAGGTTTTTTTAATCATTCTTTCTTATAATCTGTGGTCTCAACATAATGGGACCAAGAGAAAGCATGGGAAGTTTCTGCTTACAAAACAACTCCAATGCTTTCACAGATTATTGGACATTACATCTGGTTCAGTGCTGGACAGCAGACCAACAGGCAATTTTGTGAGGGAGCTTCCCACTTAAGGACAAATGCAAACTATTTGTAGGTGACGATTTATTTTTATTCAAGGCATTCGCCATTGATGCTCAAATGACAACAATCTCAGAATTAGCCCCAGTAGAAACAGTGAGAAAGAGAGAAGATAAATATTTCCCCATTCCTATCATACTCACTTCAAAGCTGTTTCTGCTTTAACTGTTCAGAAATTTTGCTCTCTAGCACCATCCTATTCAATAAAGATCATGGAGAAAGTTTCTCCAGGATAAATCTCCACTGCAAATGGCTGGGTCAATAAGAACCTCTGCAGAGGCTCCTGATGTTCAGCTGGCCCACTTGAGAGATGGAGAAAGAATAATTCTTTCACAAATTTGAGTTTAATATAGCTCTGTTACCCATGAGTAGCAAATTCTCAATCGCTTTAGGCAAATTATTTCATGCAGTTTAGGTAAAAGCTTTATGTCATCCCAGAGTATAATTCTGTGCAGTGAAAGACCAACACATGTCACAGACACATTCGTTTAGCTACGGTTGAAAGCTGAAAAATTTTATTGGTGTAACATGTCATATACTGCTCACAAAGAAACAGGGTTTCTTTAATCCATTAACTCCCATTTTAAAAACCTCAGGACTGATAAAAGCTTATGCATTTTGGAAAGGTCTACAGACTATCAGAAATAATTTTTCCATATTGAATAATACTTCAGGATTAACACTTCATGTCATAGGACCTATCATGTCTAGAAACAGAAGACTCCTGCTATTAGACAGAGGGAAAAGCAGTCTTTACAGCTTTCTAACAGTATGAAGTACCTGCCTCTAATCCTGATGAGTATACTGAGACCTTAATCCTTTTACTAATCTGGAAAAATTGCCAGAATATCATCACTTTCAACATAAAACCAAGTGAATCTTGGCAACTTCAATGTACACCACTTTGAAGACTTTAAATAAACTGTAGTCTGGAATTTAAAACAAAACTCAACAAATGTGAAACCATGCAAATCAAAGCACTCAACCAAAACCATTACCATGAGTAGCTAGGAAGCGAAGCTCTGTTAGTGCAGGGACCTTACTCAACATCCACAACTAGCTGCCCGTCTGGAAAATCCCAGGTGGCAATAAGAGAAGCCACAGGTTGCATTGTGTGCATCAGCTCCATTTTATCTTTTCTTTACGCTCTAACTATAATGCTAAAAGCCCTCCAGGGGTCTGAACTTGCTGGAAAGACAACATATACTGCATCTTTACACTGTGCACTCAACAACAGGGTTAGGCAAGTCTCTTCCCATTAATTGATTTGGGCTCCTTTGTCAAGATCAGCCCCATCATCTTCAGGGTTTAGGTGTTCAGTGGATTAAGTACAAGCACCAGCAAATTCAGGGTCTATGCCTTTACGGGGGGCTGGTATACCTTTACTATTGTAGGAAATACGTGAGCTCAGACACAGGAATGCTAGAGTCAGAGAGAGGCAAAGTACTGAATAATGCCTGGAAATGGCACCTAAATCTTCATAAATTTCATTGCCTCCTGAAAATCAAAACATGACTCTCCTGTCAACATAACAACATGGTAACTGGTAGGATCCACAAGGCAGGCCACAGTATCTTTTACATAAATTTAAAAATAAGCATTGTATTTAAAACAAATTGATGCATAAGAAAGTGTATTTTCATATTTTGAAGGATGAATTTTTAATAACTTAATTAAAACTTCACAAAGAAAAGAATCATTACTTGTTACACACTCCAAATCTGTCTATATCAAACGTGTCTCCAAAACTGCTCTCTATATGTATATTAATGATGCCATCAGATGCTTAAAAGACATGCCTTGAATAATACATATGGTTTAAATTAACTCCCATTCCTAATGATCTCAAAGAAAAGTGAAATCAATCAAGTGATAAGTCAGGTTTACTCTCAATTATTATTGTTTCAGTATTATTTGTTATTAATATAAAATTCAGTGATCAGTATGTATTTACAAGTGATCTCAGTGAATCTACTCAGAACCCAGACATTGCAAGTCACATCAACACTGCAGAACAATGTAAGGCTCAATGAGCAGAAAGAAGTCTCTGGCAGCTTGACAAGAAACAACTTACAAAACCAGTGATCTCTCACAGCTTAGAGAATTATCATTCTTTCTTGCTACTGGTACAAAGATCTTTTCAAAAGAAATTAGGAGTTTTCACGACCTTCAGCTACCCTGTAGAACACAGAGGCCAGGGAATAGATCAGGCCATCATGGTCCAGAATTATAATAACAGTGTAACAGCTGATCAATGGGTACTAGTACCTTGCATATTTGAGACATTCATCTTTGGTGTCACAAACCTAAATCTAGTCTTTTTCAGAAGGTATCAAAACTTCAGTGATGCTTGAGAAAAAATATCCTAAGTGGGAGCAGCAAGTCCGTTATCTAACGAATTGCCCATAGCTAGCTAACTGAAGATGCAGAGATAGTTACTTCTATGTCAATGTATGTAAATAGTTAAGTATAGTAGAGAAGGGACTACAGAAAAATTGCTGAAGAGACATAAAAAAAGATACAATCAAAACAGAGAATTCTTCAGGGTTTGAGGAACCAAGAGAACTCAGGTGCAGAAGATTTTGTACTGAATCTTAAGAAAGTTATCATCCTTTCTTCTTATTACCCACACAGTCTAAATCAGCAAGATTTTCCAGAGGAAAGTCACATGATTTGATGGGGGAGGTACATGTTCTAGCTACTAACATAATTCCTCTATACTGGATGAGACTTGGTTTCTGATTTATGGAATCAACATCTACAAGAAACCATATGTAAAAGAAAGGTGGGTTTATTAAGTTATATAAAGAGTCTGAAAGCCCGATTTTATTTGGCAAAGAGATGGGTTAGTGTGCTTTCAGGGATGTGTCTCACTCTCTTACTTCTAATATCAGGACATAAGTGAACTTTGATGGAAAAAGTGATTGGTAAAAAACTCTTTATGGTAACAAACTCCAGCATCTGCTGGCCCAGAGAAGCAATTTGGGTGAAAGAAAAGAACTAAAAGAGACTATCTCAGAGGTTCTCCTGCTCACTGAAGGAGACAGAGCCAAGAAAAGGTTCAAAGTTTCCCTTGTGACTCATAAATGACAATTATCAACCTCATGAAGTCATGAATGCTAATGTTTTATATGGGGAGCTTACTACTGTGCCAGGAAAGAGTAGTGTGAAAAGTAACAACTACAAATATAAGACAGCAAGAATAGCTCTTGGTACAAAAGTTGGCACTAACCTTTCTGAGATTCCACAAGATTCATTTCCATTTCATATGTGCCATGTATTGTGTAATTTACACAATGTACAATGTACATTTGGAGGTGTGATTTTTAACCTTTGAGCTCAGTCCTGCCCGAGATGTCCAAGTGGCCATGGACACTTTAGTGCTGAATTCAGTGGAAGAAAAACTGAATACCCAATTATCAATACACTGAAATTGATTTCTATTTCATTTGGCTTCTATTAAACTTCAAGTAGGAGAGTCACTTTAAGTCTGTGGACACATCAGCAATTTTGGTTGTTTTTGCATAATACTTCTCCCTTTCCACACTAGATGTTTTACAAAGCACTTACAGAGACAAATACATTCAAATTTCTATCAAATCCTCCTTCCCCATAATCCCCAATTTATCTAAATCCACTATGATATTTTTTTTCTTTTTACTCACTTTAACTGAATTGGATGTGGTGACTCAGGAGACATAAAGTTAAATAGATGTCCTGCCAGTCTTTTCACGCCATTTAAAACAGAAGCACAGTGTCACGTAATTTACCACTGGGAAGAAAGCACACCTAGATCAAGGGTCAAATAGTAGGTCTCTCTGTAATATTAAAATAAGTAGAAAAAACAGGGACTGCAATTACATTCAAAACAGAGCCTCAACCTAAAGCTTACCACACACTTCACACTTCAGGAGAAGTAGGCAGAGGTGTTTTGCCTGACATTGTGCTCTGGAGGATTATCAGGCATTTCTCCTTGAAGGATGCATTCATGCTCCTCTCCAGGAAGAACCATTCTCACTGATGGTTTTTTCCGTCTCAGCCCTTGGAGGAAAATCACTGCAGCAGTTGCTGGCTGCAAAGCTCTGGCTCTGCAGCAGTGAACAAGCAGGAGCAAAAGAAGATGAAGTGGTCTGCATACTGCACAGAATTTAGAGTCCAAAAGGAGAGCATGTTGCAAGTGTGAACCGAATTTCAATAAAAAAACCCTTGGAATCCAACCTGAAAAAAGAAAGGTTGATGGCATTTTCCTCTTAAAAAGGCCAACACACAAGAACAAGGGGATGTCTATTAGGAATGACTGATTGGCAACTGCTTTCTATATTGCTTCTGTTGAATCATCAGCTTTAGAATGCAGAGCCCTACATTGTAAGCGACTGCACAGAGGAGGTAAATACAACTTGAAAATCCCACCTTTCTAGAGAGATCACCACCCAAGCATGTAGATTTTGACAAGTCCAGCCCTAACCATGCAAGTCGAATCTTGAAGTTGTGAGACTTTAATGTATTAGGAATACTGTTACCCTTGGTCACTGACTCTGGTCAGTACCGATTATTTTTAGAACGCAGAGGTTGCCAACTCCAAAGGGATGTCCCTAAAGGACTGCCTTAATAGGCACAGTCAACCAAATAAATTATGACAACAGCTAACATTACCTGGCTGTATAACTTCACTATCCTGACTAATATATAGCTTGGCAAAGATAGAGTTTCTTGGCCTTCCAGGTGTGCTATAAGGTGAGTTCATTTTCACAGCTTTCCTAATGAAGATCATGACAACTGTAAACTGGGGCGCTGATCCAAACTGAGAGCAACTACCATTTGGCAATGAGTTGAACTGAGTGCTTTTCACTCTGTATTTTTCAAGTGTCTGAAAAATACAGGCATTAAAAATCTGCAACTGGAAAATATCATACATCAAATTAAGTTCCCAGAGATACGCTAAGCAAAAGTACAGGTTGCCCAGGCTGGCAGTTATAAACTGCAAGCCCTTAAGGAAGGTGAGGAGAAGAGATCATTGTGAGCTCAGGCACAGACCACCTCTCACCAAACTAACGTAAGTTTTCACCTTTGAAGTCCCTCATCACTAGATACTACAAAAACAGAGTACATCTTACTTTACAGTGTCCCTCCTTTGAGAGACAGAAGTCTGCTTGCAGCTTTCTGAGTAGACTCAAGTTAGCATTAAATTGGAATTGGGCAACAGCACAGTGGTATAGGTGTCAGGTTTGGTTGCTGAAATAATTGCTCATGTCTTACAAAGACTGAAGTAAAATTTCTGCTTTTATGGCTATATGTTAATGCTGAAATCTATGTTAGCCACTTGTAATCTTATTCAGGTACACCTGCCTGTGCTGCAGATCCATCTGCACTGCAGTACAGAGAGCTCAGCTAGTGGCCAAATTACCACTGGGGATAGTCAATAATTAGACTATGCATGAGATTACACAAAGGTAACATGAAGGAGGATCCTTTGAAAGCCAATGCCATGCTACAGTATGAAGGAGGCAAGGCAAGGCAAGGCAAGGCAAGGCAAGGCAAGGCAAGGCAAGGCAAGGCAAGGCAAGGCAAGGAAAGGAAAGGAAAGGAAAGGAAAGGAAAGGAAAGGAAAGGAAAGGAAAGGAAAGGAAAGGAAAGGAAAGGAAAGGAAAGGAAAGGAAAGGAAAGGAGGGGAAAGGAGGGGAAGGAAAGGAGGGGAAAGGGGAAAGGGGAAAGGAAGATGTCAGCAGTCTTCCTGCTTATACTTCTGGGAACGTAATTCGTTCCTTCAGCACAGCAAAGCTCAAAAATATAGGACACAGTGTGGGACAGAGGGTCAGTGGGTTACACTTATTTATACACTATCTCTATTTGGTTCAAGGACTCTCAGATAGAAAATAGAAAGAAAAAAGCTTTTCCCTCATGGAGTTTTCAGTCAGTAGAAATTGTAGATAATATTGTACTTTTACAACATGCAGTAGATCACCGAATTCATTTTTATTCGGGTCATAAGAAAAATTTTAGTTCTAGACTTCAGAGTTAAAGATCTGGTGTACTAAGGATACAGATTGTCATATTAGGTGCCTGATTCCTATCGTGGTTTTTAAGGAGTGGAGTGAGAGAAGAGGGGTATTGTTTTGTTATTTTTACACTGAGATCAGTATTGCTCTTGAGTTCAAGACTAATTATATTGTTGTTGTGTCTGAAATTATGCATATTAAGGGAAAATGAATTATCACATAAGCCAAAGGAAAGTATTTTGAAAAATCAAAAAAAGCATACCTCTTACAGTCTATATTTCATATTTTACTGTCATTGTTAGTGTTTGTAATGATTTTTTTTTAATTTGTTTTTCTGCTTAAACATTTCTATACTTCTGCTCTTTCCTCATGTGCATGAATAGTTTCAAAATGTAGGCTGCAGAAAAGCTGTTACAGATATACCTCATCTTACTGTTTCCAGGTCAGTTTTCAGCTCGTGGGTGTTGCCAAGGGACTGTGGATGTTTGCTCTGAAGTTCTGGGCTCATCCTTCCATTCTGCCAGGATCAATTACAAAGTTTGCTGTTTCACCACTGGGGTCTAGTGATCTGGACACTTCACTGCATCCCTGGTGACCTAGAGAAAGGAAAAAAAAATTACTGATGAGAAATTAAAAAACAAACAAATAAACATACAAACTAAACAAAACAAACTCAAACAAAACAGCAATGAGAAAACCAGTTTGATTCAAATTAGGGGAAGTAATTAAACCACATGCACAGAAAACAACAAATCTTACCAGAATCAAAAGTGTCAAAATAACTATATTGGCATATAGATAAACATCAGGAAAAATCTTGTATCCCCTCTTTAAAAATCCTCTTTTACATTAGTCTTTCAATGTAGCTTGTTAAAACATTGCAACACACTATCCAATTATATGGGTTTCTTCCTCCTTTGCCCAGAATTTTAAAGTAGAGAACCATAGCAATTTCTTAAATTTTTTAATTTTCCTCTCATCTCACCGTTTTCCTGTGCCTGGCAGTATTCAAGTCATACTTATCTAATAGCTGAAAAAGTAGGAAAACAAGTCAAAGAATATATAGATCTGAAAGGGTCCCTGCATTTGCACATATCATTAGAAGATAAGAATAAACCTGTAAGCCAAGCTCCCCAAAAAAGTTAAGAACTATTTGAGGAAAGGACAATGATCTCTTAGAATAAACGAAATAATAGAAATGGAGGCTATGAAGATGTTTGGCTCCTTTCATAAGAAATAAACTTCTAGTTGTTCCACACTTAAAATTTATAATACCTTTCATTTAAGCAAGTAGCATTTCCCCCACTCATTAAAAAAACAAACACAAAATTAGCACAAATTATATAGTATATTTGATCCATCTTTTCAAAGTTTATTTATCTACACTCAGTGAGAAAGGGGGTTACGATTCTGTACCAAATCCATTAAGGACTTTTGGAAAAATATAACGTTTCTTTCACACAAACACAAGACACTTCACCTCAGTTTTCCTATTCTTGTTCAAAAGGACATGTTGGACTTCAACTATATAACCTATGTTACAGATTTTTCACCCTGGGAGAGCAGTTTCCTGGAGGCAGCTCTGTAAAAGAACAGAGGTCAAAAAGTGAGTTTATGAGTTGTATGCTCAATGCGTGTCCCACCAGTAAATCAAGCCTTTTAATTATTTGCAGTCTGATGCAGAATTGCATGGACATGCTTGTTTTGACAGTGTTCTCTCCTGAGCTCAAGTTCCTCTACTTTATGGGATGGAAATCCAGAGTTTGAATAGCAAACCTTTTGGACTTCCTCAAGAAGCTTTTAAAAGTTCATAATTATAGCCCAAGTACTCAATTTTGTCTTCCTAAATGTACATTAAAATATGACAGTCTCTACGATGCTAGTTATCATTCTCATCTCTTACTCACTGCCAGAAAGTTGACAAGTGCCTTCAATCAATCCATAATGTGAATTTTCATCTCATTATTTTACATTGAAAACAAGTATCAGTAAATATCTGCAAAATTATCCCAGCATTTTATTTCATAGATGTCTTGAAAATGCATCTAAAATATAGTAATAATAGTTCATATGTAAGTTTTTTTTGGGGGGGGTTCTTTTAGTTTGGCGGTTGGTTTTGTTTTGGGTATTTTTTTTGCAAACCCATGCTTACTCATTCTTTCCTGATTTTCCATCTCCATCTATTAACTGTCTCCTGCCCTAGCTGCTTCAAGATAGAGACCACCTTTCTATCAATATTTGAACAGAATTCTGAAAAATCTACTTGGCTGTGATTAAAGCTCATAAAAATGCAGTGATATCTGCTCTATCAGCAATAGATAAATGCAGTATTGATTTCTTTCACCAAACTGAACAATGTGTTCTTAAAAATTGCAGGTCATCTGATTGTGATGATTCACTACAGGCAATCTAGCCAGCAAGAAATTAACATTTTCTGACTCTTGCACTGCTGTTCTAAACTTCACCTTCTGTATCCTTTTGCATACAAGCTCTTTAGTAAAGGTAGTTTTAATTTAGTTCTTATGCGTACTATAATGGTCATCTAATCATCATTGAAAATAATACACCGAAGATGACAAACTCTGTTACAAGAGCAATTTCAGAAAAATCAGTGGGATGTGCACCTGATTTAGGACTTTTTCAAACATTGGGTGCGTGCTGACTCCATTCATTCCATATATTGTAAAAGTTTATTGCCTCATTACTTACAGCTGTAATTAAAAGAGCTCAGTTAAATAAAAATAAGTAAAATAAAACATATCTTAAAAAAAAACATGAGATTGGCCTTGAATCTTGTATCTTGTAAATGTATTATCTGTAACATGAAAAAAAAAAAAAAAAAGAAAAAAAAAGTTTACAGTGGTTTTTTCCTTACTTTACAGTATCTTGGTATTTTTATATGTTTTTATGGCTAGAAACCCACTGATTTCTTTTTGCTTAAATGCAAGGGTCTTATATATACACATGACTAGGGGATTTAAGAAAAGCCTGAATGTCACAACATTGTATAATTTTTTTAATGTTTTGTGAAGAAGTAAAAACAATTTATTTTTTCTTCCATAAAGTATATACTACCATTTTCTGAATCAGGCTGTTTGATAGGATAGGGGTTTTAATTTAATTTGAAGAAGAAAATCATTCCAGAAGACAAAAAATGTTATTCACACACAGAAAATTGACAGATGCCTTTTTTATGAGTTGATTGCAATTCAGTGTTTTTCAAGGGATGACTCAGATTTTCCTTTTGTTTATCCACTCACAACTCCCTTCTAGCTTATTTTTATGTTTTTTAATGGAATATGTTCATGAAGTGGCATATTTTGCTAGATAAACCTCAGTTTCTCCCCTCTCTCTTTCTGTCCCTTCCACAGAGAGCACAACTGAAAGTCTTTAGGGTATTTTGGAAGCAGGAGATTTTGAGGCTTGAATGATGTACTCCACTGGCAAGCTTTCAAACTTATTTGCAGATCAGGACCTCTTTTGTAGAAGTCTCCCCAGGAGGAAGGCAGTTAGACACCTGCCAGTAGCCTGCAGTGGCACCATCCCACTGTGATGTTAATGAGATGAATGAGAGCACTACGGAGAGCTGCAATAATTACAGGGTGAAGAGCTTGTCTTTTCCTGGCCCTCCTCTCTGCGCTGCCTGTTCTATAAAGCAGGGTCTTTTGTAATACTAATTACAAATGTTAATTAAACATTTCTTTGGAATTTTGCCCTCCATTAATAGGTCAGATAAACAGGGAATAGCAATGACAGGCACAAGTCATTATCAGCCACATGAGAAAAACACCATTTATTTGTTCCCTTCCTTTGGTGCCTCCAAAGACATAACTTCCAGTGTTGTTTTGTTTTATTAAAGGAACACTAAACCCACTGAAGTATAGCATTTCTGTGCAGAAATAAAATAAAACTAGGTTTTACAAGAATGGAGTTAAACCTAGTTCTAAGGTCCCTTCCACTACAACTCGCTCTAGTCTATGTTGGCTTGACAAATTTTAAGCTTAATCATGACTCTATCTCTAAGGCTACATAAATGCTCTTCCAAACACAGATTTAAGGAAACATTCTTGACAGCTGTTGATGACAGCACAAAATCTAGTTTGACGGCTTTCTCTGGCATGAACAGCACGTGGCATTTCAAATCATTGCACTAATCCCATTTCTAACCCAGTCCCTAGAATTACAGCAGTGACCCCTGCTCAGATCAGAATGGAGCACAAGCACTTGGCAAACACTGTCACCAAAAAAAAAAAAACTCTACTCCTTGCCTGACAGTCTGCCACAGCCAGATGCTCCCATCCAGGCTCACACGGAGCAGTAATTTAATACATCAACAATACTATCTATTTCAGTGAAATTACTTCTGCTGGGTCAGCTCATCTTACCTTTCCTTATAGCTGACACTGATAAGGTACAGGAGGGAACTGGACTAATTCTTAATTTTACCCCTTTAATAGATTTCTCAAATATGTGTGTGTAGTTTTAAAAAGCATTTGATGACACCAAAACAGAAACAATTCCTTTTAGAGGAAATTAAGTCAGAAGATGCACTTCAAGAGCATAACTACTATGTTCTAACAAAGATACAGAGGAACCTCAATGCAAACATGAAAGGAATGGGAAGGTTTTCACTTTCAAGATTCATTTCTACTGGGCCATGTCTGCATTTGAGTGCAGTCATAGACTTTCTTTAGTTTAATTTAATCCTTTAATTTAATCCTATTTTTATTACACTAAGATAAGAATTTTCCATTTTTTCACTTTTTCAAATAATCCGAATCTGGGTTCTTCTGTTTTGACAGAGAATTGGGACTAGTTTAAAACTGGAAAATCCATTATTTTCCCATACAGTTCCATTGCTTTGACAGCAGTCCACCATACGAGAAATATTGATGAGATGAAGCCTATGGTATATGTCAATATCAGAAACCTTTGAAGGCTTATGACTTAAAGGTATCTTTATTCATACTACTGGTAACCATAGCATCACTGACTGTGGTCATCAGACTGCACTCTTACACACTCTCTCATGTAATGGACTTTGAAAATAGTCTGTTTTATCAACCATATAAGCATGTAACCACAAGACCTGCACCGTTACAGTGCAGACTTGCCATATACACAAAAACTGAGTCAGGCTCATTTACAGATCCATAGAATTTAACAGAGTTTTGTTTCTTTCATCAGAGATGTTTGAATAGGTTATCACCACTCTGGCTCAAACAGCTTTTATTTCATGAAGCAGAAAATGTGAATGTAATACCACAATTTCCAAAATGCCCCAAGATGCATCATGAGCCTAATTCTCTCCTCACCAGCCTTCTATCACCCACTTCCAATGCAATAAGCAAGAGGACTAAGAAAGCCCACACGACTTCAAACAGCTGTTTTGCACTGTCACAGACTCTGTGAAATGCAGTCTCATATTCTTGCTTGAGTCAAATAACTGTTTTCTCCTATAGCTGCTAATCCAGGTGTCCATTGCCAGCTCCAGTGGTAGAAATGCAAGAAACTACCCGGTCTAACACTGAAAACGAGGTTGTAATCATTGAGATTGTTCAGAGCTCTTCTACTCTGCTGAAGATCACAGTAATTAGCAAAGTATCTTTTACATCTCTGGTGATCCATTTATCCTTGCCTATCATACCCGCAGTTTCGTCTGTTTTCAGGTATTCTAAAACAATTCTCAGGATCCTAAAACTAGTTTGAAGTTCAGGAACAAAATGGAATTTTAACAGAAAGGCCACAAATAAGAGCATACACAACACTGATGCAAATAACACACTTTTGATTATCTACACTGATTTCTTGGCACAGACTAATGATTTTTAGTGCAGAAATCTGTACATTAGTCCATAACTTCTGAATTAGAGTATATGGTTTTCAAAAGGCATTAATTTTTTATCTACAAATGCCATTTGATATATTATTCAAAGTATTCTTTAATAAGTTGCTAAATTATAAAATATCTGATTAAAATTTGCCTTTTTACAATGTGAATTTTTTTCTGATTTCAGCTTTTGGTCATTTGATCTTGTTACACCTTTTTCTGCTAAAATTGATGTACTCCACATAGATATTTTCAGATCATAACACAGTCACCTGTCAACTTCATTTTGATAAGATAAACAGACTGATTTTCTTAAAAACCCACACTGGAAGACAATACTCTTCTTCAGAGGAGAGAAGATAGTAATTCATAAAGTTCCCTAAAACACTGTGATACAGCTAGGTAGTTTCACATAAAAAGTATTATATTTCCATCTTTGTTTTTAAACCATACTAATATAGCAGGAGTTTGTACCTCCAGAGCACCCACCCAATCTGAATTACCCTACAACTCTATAATTCCTAAATTTTCCAAGACAGTAAACAAAGCAGAAAGTGGGTTTAAAAGCAAAATAATTAGTATGTTTCTGTAGAAAGCACTCCCATGACTGCAATGGGTCTGCAACATTTTGCACCCACTGAGGTTCTAGTTTCAAGAGCAAGAGAAAAGATACAAATCATAATGGCCCAAGCAAAAGTCTGACTTAATAAGGAGATACTACAGTTATATACTAAATAAATAAATAAATAAGAAATAAAATATTTTCTACTGTTATAATAAATTCTGAAGTCTATTCTATAAAGACTTTAGGAGACACACAAATTGTCTTACAAAATATTTGTTCCTATCTTTCTGTAGAAAACATTACAGTTTCTATAAAAAGCTGAATGTTTCAGAAGTAGTTTTACAGGCTAATTATTAAGCTTCATTTCCATTACGTTTCACAAGATGCCATAACAACTTTTTGTTGAATGCATGGCAATTTCTTCCATTTCATTTTGTAAGACACCATAGTAACTGTTTGCTTAAATGGCAATTTCTTGGGAAAACACTTTTCCCTGGACAAGACTTTAACCATGCCTGGCAATGTACCAGCACATTGCAGCAAAGCCATGTCAAGCATTTACCAACTGCAACCAATCAAGTGCATTAACCTAACTCACCTGCCTTGCAAATATGTCCCAGAAGGCTATGTCATATTCATGCCAACCTTAACTTAAAATAAGCTATTACATTAGTTTACTACTTTGAATGCAGGTCTTTGGGTCTTTTAAATCCAAAGGCCTGTAGTTTGGGTAAGTCTACACCATTGATTATGTGTGGCCCAGAGTACACTTTTGAAGTCAAGCTCTCAATCCTTCTCTCTTTACCTCATTTTGGTTTGCATTGCAGGGCAGTCTCAGAGCTGATGATCTGTATCCTTTTTGGAAGAAATTAAAGCAGAAGACTCATTTCAGATTTGATATGAAGGAACTTCCCCACAAAGACTTACAGGGTGGCCCCAGGGTTTTGCTCTGCAGATTCACTTGCTAATATAGACATAGTCTTTCACTAATTTAGTCCAATTTTGATCACTTTCATCTGTCAAAGTAATCTGAGAGAAACACAATTTGGAACCAGCTGTTTGTAACTGCTGTATAAGGTTCTTTCTTTCCAGCGTGTTTATAAGGTAGTTTGAATGTATCCAGACTAGTGTGTACATGTGCCTTTGGGTATAGAAGGTTGAGGAGGCAGGAGTTGATGTTTAAACAAGGAAGGACTTCATGCATGTGCTCAATTTTTCATAGAATTTTTTAGTGTGATACTTAGTGTGAATGCATGGTTTATTCTGTCAGTGGTCTGTGGTTAACACTCCCTATACACCTATTGGCATGATAAACTGTAATGGCTTCATAATAAAGTTAAAAGCCCAACATAAATGGACATAAGGAAGGAATTCAGAGGTAAGATGTGAATTTCAACCCTCACCCTTATTTGAACCGTAACATTATGAAACAGCTATATGCTAGTTTCTTTAGGCACAAATACAGAAAATGTAAGGACAAGAATATAAACAATGAAAACTGTGTGTTCTGACAGGTTCCTATATTTCCTCAAAACATACATATTTTCTATATTTTTTCAATTTCCCAAATGTTTTTGTTAAAGCTTTGCCCTTTATCTCAATGATAACTGCACTATTCCATAATGAGCCAGGACTGAAATAGTTTGATACTTTTTGGGGAAAAAAATTCTAGTTGATGGTTTACACTATTGAAGAACATATTAATAAAAGAAGGATGTCAGAAAACATATCATCGCTTTATGCTGAGTTGTGATACCTGTGACATAAATGCCATGAAAGACCTCTGAAGATTTGGTTGTCTTATTTATTTGAGGGATTTATTTTCTTGTTTGTTTTTTATTTGGTTTGAGATTTCTTTTAGCTGGAGAAACAGGTACACTTTCAGTACTCACTGAAAGCTTTTCAATTTTGCATTCCTCTTTCATCTATAAACCTAATTCTCTGGCATTGTGCTACATTATGCAAAACATAGGCTTAGTTATTGATTATCAGCATAAAAAGAGGATTTGGATACCAGCATCTACTAGTGACTATTCCCAAAATAATGACTTTACAAATTGGTCTTAGGTGCCTTGCTTTCTATTTGCATTATCAAGCAGGCTTTCTGCAGTTTTCAAAAGCAAGGAGCAAAATACTAGCTGAAATTCAACAGCTCTGCAGATGCTCAGCATTTTCCAAAATCAGACCCAAATCACATTACTTGTATTGAGTTAGGATCTTGGTGTCTGATCTTCTACATAACATTCCAGCTCACCTCTGCAGTCTGATTCCCTACCACAAAATTTTCATTCTGTAACCAAAAGACAATGTTCTTTCTACCTTTTTTACTAGATCTGATGGTGTTGGACACGATTCTTCTGACCAATTATGTAAAGCTTCCAAACTGCTGGTAGGAAATTTGGTTGAAAGATGCCCACTAAGTGCTTATGCAGGGATTTGAAATTTTGCCTGTGAGTGATAAGAGACTAGTTACATGAATAAAAGAAAATCTGAATATCAGGATGTGAGGGACTTCAGTTCCCAGGAAGATACTATTTCTAAAGTATTATGCATTAAATTCATATACATTTGTGCAAAAACATTTTTTTCTGACGTAATAGAGAATATTCTATTCTTACTGGAATAACACAGAATTCTAGAATTCAGAAACATCATATCTAGAATGGTCTATAAATCTTTCAATAAGTTTCTTTATGGGAAGATGAGTCACTGAGGATAGAAAGTCCCAGAATTTTGTTTGAGGTAGGAATTTTCAACTTAAAAGTCTGAAAACTTTCTAAACTTAAGGCAAGTTTCAGTTCAACATTTTCAGATGAAAAAAAAATTTGTATTCTTTTAGGACAAATGCACTTTCTATACTGCAAAAATAAGTGAGGCGGAAAGAGATACATTATTGTTACTTCTGTTTCGGACTGTGCAGTCAGTATGTGAATAAGTCTATAAATCAATTTCTAACTCCATAAATAGTGGACAGTACAGGACATATTTAGGTCTCCCTCAGAGGATTCCCCCCTTAAGTACAGATGCCTCTCAAGGTTACTCCTTGAGGCTGAGAGATTCCTTGCTGCAACAGATTCTCAGTGTTTAATAGCATCTTAAAGTTGGAAATCTTACCTAACTAATACAAAGGATTAATTGTGCATGTGTAGTCCTTTAGACATAAACCATTGACCAAACTGGGAGTAAGTCTGGATCCAGACATATGAACTTTCCTCTGAGAAGGAGCTTAGAAAGCAAGGACGCCCTTTCTGAACCTCATGTCTCAATCAAAGGGTCTTCCTGATAATTCCAACCTTGTCCTCTATGCAGTAAACAACCAAATAGCCCTTTTCATTGAAACTGTCATGTTTACTATTAAACCTTCTTAAATCTTTGTTTATATTGATAAACATATTGCTACTTCTCTCTCAGAAATAAAGTGCATCATGACATCCACAACAAGAATTACATAGATAATTCTTCACATTAATTCAGCCCATGAATTCTAGTCTGAGATAGAATACTGAAATTGCTTCATTTCACTCAGAAAATCAAAGACAAAATCTTGTGGAATGGGGTTACAACAGGAAAAGACCTATATCTTCAGGAGAGCTGTTCAAAGCTTTTTCCACAGCTAAACAATTGCTTTAGTTGTAGTGAGAAAACTAGTCTTAAATTTTTCTTTTCACACAGTATTAGGGGAAGAAGCTAAAAGCCTTTGTCCTCAGGGAAATGCAAGCGCTGCAATTGCACCAAGCCCCTTATGGAGAATCCTGGTGGGAAGAGGGCCCTTGTGCAATGTCCTTTTCCAAACATCCAAGCAGAAGTCAGGCTTAATACATTTCAGAATGAGGATGCTGAATTCCCCTGCTACTTCAGCAGAACAAATCATAGTTCAAACTATGCATCCTAGTTTCATCAGGATGAAAGAGATCAGTGCTGGAGACAATGGAGAAATAAAATAAGCTTTCTGCAGTAAGAAAAAAATGAGATGGGGGAAACCCGCTGTCTGCCGAAGAAAATTCAGTGGGGTTTTTTGGTAGAAGTTAAATTTTATGAGTGGCAGATATACTTGATAAACATGATTTATGGCTAGGAGCTTTACTTCTTTCTGCTAAGTGCTGGACTCCTGCCCCTTTGAAGACCAAGCGGGGTGCTGTGAAATACTTCAGAGAGCTTTGCAGCTACTGTGAATTACAAAGTCATACAGAGGGATTGGGAATCAATCATTTGCATTTAATCACTGAACCAAAAAGTACAACTTGCATACCTTCAGGTCCTCAGCCTGGATATATGGGAAGAGGAGATTGATAAACAAGACCATATTTTGAAGATCTGAATAGAAATTAACAAACTCTTATTCCAGGGTAGAAATGCATTTGGCGTCATTGTAAGGCAGGAAAGGGTAGTTTTGGACCAGTCAGGAAGGGTGTCATTTCAGTGGCCTGATGGTGGTCCTTGGGTGAAACCCTGACACTGGGTCTGTGTGGATGTCTTTCCATGAGAGGAATTGAGATGCAACCACTAAAACGGAAAGAGAGGCCACACAAGTCAAGTCATGGTACAATGGATATGATGTGTCACCAAAAGTTTATCTCTCATCCTAACTTGGAGCCTCAGATGTAGAGCAGTGCTGAGCCTTCAATTATTATTACACCAGCATAAAAACCATTGCTTCAACTGGCTCTGTTTCTCACTCACACAGAGACCGAAATTATAGATGAATAAATTCTGCCTTCACCCTCCAGGAAGCAAATCTCAGGATAAACACCAAGGCAAACTGACACATCAGAGAGAAATCTAGCTTGCCAGGGCCAGCACTAAAGACATCCCAAGGATACAGAGAGTCTCTGCTCTCCAGAGCTATTGATCCACTGCTATGCAACAGCACTGAATTCTTCCTTACTGGAGCAGCCTAGGTAATCACAAGCAGAGTTAGGAAAGGCCTTTCACACAAGCCTGAGAAGGAGGATCAGGGCAAGAGTTGTCTGTGCAAGTGTTTTTCTAAAAGATCTCTTCATATGCAGTGCTGCAATTACACACTAATGAGTATTTCAATTCTCACTAATGGTGAAAGAAATACCCAAAATATGCTTTTGCTGATTTCTAGTATGTCTTCTGGCTTCTCTGTGATACAAATCAGAAGTAGCTGCAGTTCCTAATGGTATAGGACATTTGAGTCACCACCCTGTTGAACTCTTGTCAGGCAGAAAAATTGAGAATCTGTGTTCTCTTCTTTTTTTCGTTTTCCTTTTTTTTTTTACTTTCTCTGAACGGTATGAATGGCAGACTAAAGAATAATCCTGTTCACAGCTAATGTGTAGTAACAGGGTTGACCAAAAAACCAATCTAAGAAGCCCTCATTTGGGCCAGGACATATTGATACCATATTTGAAGATATATACTCTGCACACTTGTGCAGAGATAAATGTTTCAACTGTAGGTTTTTAAAAAAAGGAAACACAAAAACACCCCCCCCACCACACTTCAATGACACAGCTATTGAACTACTAGACCACGTAAAACAATTTCCACCCACATTTGCTTTCATCACAGATTATAAAATATTGCAAACTACTCAAAATAAAATGTGTCCTTTCTATACAAAACAAATGATGCAATAAGGTTTATTTTCACTGCTTCCGAGTGCCCAAAGAACAAGATAAACTCATTGTAACAAATTATGTCTGTCATAATGTCAAGAAAAGAACCACACTTTTATGTCTTTGCCATCTCTGACAGCGACTGATCCACTCACGTCTTTGGGACAAGACAACTTTTGTGTCTCTCAAAATCTTTTCTATACTGGATCACTAAAGCCATTTAATTAGTGGATATCAACATCATGGCTTTTATCTCTTACTAGTTTCTTCTCTTCCAATAATGACAACATGGGTCTTTCAGACAGTAACATCAAGGGAATCCAACAAGATCAAATCCCACAGTGTTCAATTTCCTGTAGAATGCTAGATATGGGTGATTCTTTATTACTTCTTATTACAGTTCTAAGTATCATTAATGATAAAAAACCAGCAAGAAAATAGTGGCTGTTAAGCTAGCTGTTATAAAGCAGATAACTTTTCCAGCCCAACTTATAAATGGTCTGAGACAGATTTTCAAAAGCTTTAATATCAGTCTTGCATAACTTGCAAAATAATACACTCATATAACACATTTACTTTGACTGTAATCCCAAAGTCTTAAGAGTAAGTTCTGCTCCTGCTTGTGTATGTATGTGTGCACAACTCATCTGCTTTCAGTGATGCTTAAACTTCTCATATGAGGTTTAAATTATCCAATACAACCTTCTGTTGAAATCAGGCCCTTGTATCAGGTTATGCAGGTACCTGTCAAGTAGAGTATCTAATATTTCCAGTGAATAGAATCCTACAATTTCTCTGTGCGACACATGGGTTCTCAAGGTACTCTATCTGCTCATAGTCAGACAGAAGTGTCCTGACACTGTTCATTCATGTTGCCCTTATCCTGTCACCACATAGTTATGAACGAGTTCTTCCATTTTAGCTATAAATACCTTTTAGAGATTGGAAAACTGATTCGTTCCAAAGCCTTCATTTCTCTAGGTTGAATAAACCAAGTTTTTTCATGCTTCCTTCATATATCAAGTTCTCTCATGCTCTGATCATCTTGGTCATTCACTGAACCCTTTTTAGTTTTTCAATCTCTTCTAAACTAAAGGATCAAAATTGGACTCAGTATTCCTGCTGTGGTGTATTCAGTGCTAAATAGCATGAAAGATTCACATCTCTTGATCTCCTGATTGTACTGCAGCCCAGTGGCCTGTTTGCTTCCAGGGCTGCAAAGTTGCACTGCTGGGTCCTGTCCAACTTGCTGTCTACTGAGACTCACAGGTCCTTCTCACCTGCACTACACTCTAACCAGTCAGACCCTCATATGCATTAGTGTTATTCCAGAGTAGGCATTATTCTGTTTGGCATTATGCCAGAGCAGATGCAGAACTTCACATTTGTCTCTTTTAAAACCTTGTTGGTCCAGCCTTTCAACCTGTCAATATCTCTCTGTATGGTGGCTTTTCCTTCTCACGTTCTACTTCTGTTCCCAGTCTTGCATCAGCAGCAAGCTTGGCTCCAATACATTCAAACTTTTCATCCAGATAGTTTATAAAGATATTGAATAGTATCAAACCCAGCATTGATCCCTGAGGAAATCCACACATGGACAGTTGCAAACTTAACTTTGAGCCACTAGCCAACAACAACTTTGAGCTCAGTAACCTAGCCAGTTCTCTATACAGCTTGTGGTACTTGTTTGAAATATGCCTTACCAAGCTATCAACAAAAGTATTGTGGAAGACCACAATAAATGACTTGCTTAAATTATGGTAGATGGTGTCCAAAATACTACTATCTTTTACTGACTAAATTTTTTCATAATACAAGACAATGGAGCACAGTTTACCCTTCATAAATCTATCCTGGCTTTTTCCAGTCACTTATTCTGTCACATCTTACAGATTTGCATATGTCCAGTTTTTACAGAAGGTTCATAACTTGATCCTGCTGTACTGATAGTGGCTTGCCATTTGCTTTGTCACTGCTTCCTTTCACAGGGACTTGGGGCTAACTTTACCAGTGTAACGGCATCAGAAGTGTGGGTCTTTACTGTGCCATTTTTTACTTAACATGGCAAAGCCATTCAGCAGCAGACTTGCACCTTCCTTGTACTTCTGGTTGCTACTACCATGCCTATAGGATCCTTCCTATAGGTTTTCTCAATTTATCTTGAAAACTATTTCAAAGTCTCTCAACACTTTCAAAACTCTTTGGCATCCAAAGCAGGTAGTTCTGGGATCCTTCCTAACAGTTCAAGTTAAGTCAAGCTGAAATCTGTTCTTATGAAGTTCTGAGTCTTTATTCTGCTACTTACCTTCCTCTGGCTTTTAAGATATTAAACTCTATTACTGTACAGTCTCTGCAGCCCAGGCTGCTGTTGAAGGTCATAATAATGAGTATTATGCCTGTCTACAGGTCATACGGGATAATAAGAGAATACAGACCTATGAAATAACAGCACCTATCTACAGGTCATAAAACCAGATGCAAATTCCTTGTTCAGTCACATTTGTAAGGCAAGTTTAATAGCAGTATTAAGTACTGGAAAATATAGGCCTCATCTTTCTCCATATGAGCTCAGTAGTAGCCTCCAGTTAAATTGCAGTCTGTGGGATAACTTGCAATTAGTCACATGATCCACATGACTGTGCCAAACCTACCTTTCCCACACTCTACATTTTGACTTACAAATTATTTCTCTTCAAAAATCAGAAAAAAAGCAAATGACCCAACTCTATACCAATGCACGTAGTATGGGTAACAAACAAGAACACTTGGAAGTCACGATGCAGCAGGAAAGCTATGATGTAGTCATCATCACAGAAATGTGGTGGGATGACCCATATGATAGGAGTGCTGCAATGGAGGGCTATAACCATGTCAGAAAGGGCAGGTGAGGAGCCTCTGTGCATTAGGGAGCGTTTTAACTGTACAAAGATCAAGGACAGTGGTGATAAGGCTGAGTGTCTCTGGGTAAGGATCGGGGGAAGGCTACAAGGCAACATCCTGGTGAGAGTCTTACAGACCATCCAGCCAGCATGAAGATGCACCTGAAGCATTGTATAAGTGGCTGGCTAATATTTCACAATTGCTAGACCTTGCTCTTTTGGGAGTTTGTAACTTACCAGATGTCTGCTGGAAACTCAACTCAGGGGAGAGAAGGCAGTCTGGGAAGTTCCCGGAGTGTGTGAAAGATAACTTCCTGACACAGCTGGTCAGTGAGCCTACAGGGAGTTACCTACTAGACCTACTGTTTAGACACAGAGAAAGGCTGGTTGGAGATGTGGTGATTGACAGCTGTTTTGGACACAGAAACCATGAATTGATGGAGTTTCTGATTCTTGCTGAAGTCAAGAATAAGATCAAGAAAACCTCTACCTTGGACTTCCAGAGTGCAGACTTTGGCCTATTCAGGGCATCATTTCAGAGTGAGAAACAGTCCTTAAAAACAAAGGGATCCAGAAAGGTTGGACATACATTAAGAAGGAAATCTTAAAGGGACAGGAGCAGACTGCCCCTGTATGCTGAGAAATGAGACTGCAGGGAAGAAGACAGACACAGCTGAACACAGGAGTTTCCACTGGAACTCAGGTTGAGACAGTTCATGACCTTTGCAAGAAGGGGAAGCCCACTCAGGAAGAGTACAAGGATGTCATTAGGTCACATGGAGAGAAAATTGGACAAAAACTCAGCTAGAACTCAGTCTGGTCACTGTTGTGAAAGATAAAAAAGATGTTTTTATAAATATGTTAACAACAAAAGGAATACCAAGGAAAATGTCCATCCTCTACTGGACCTGGGAGGGAACATTGTCACCAAGGATGTGGAAAAGGCTGAGGTACTTAATGCCTTCTTTACCTCATCTTCAACATAAAAGACCAGTTATCCTCAGAGAAAGTAGTCCCCTGAGCTGATAGACAGAGACAGGGAGCAGAATAGACCTGTCTCCTAATGGGAGTAAGTAGTTAGTGACCTGATAAGCCACTTAGATGCTCACAACTCTATGAGGCCAGATGGGCTTCACCCAAGGGTGCTGAGCGAGCTGGTAAAAGAGCTCATCAAGCCAGTCACCATCATTCAACATCAGTCCTGATTAACAAGTAACATCGATATACAAGAAGGTTTGCAAGCAGGATCCAGAGAACTACGGGCCTGTCAGCCTGAGCTTAGTGCCATTAAAGGTTATGGAACTGGTTGTCTCCGATGCAATCACATGGTACATATAGGATATTTAGGAGATCAGGCTCAGCCAGCATGGATTTAGGAAAAACAGGTCCTGTTTGGCAAACCTGACATCCTTTTATGACCAACTGATCTACCTAGTGAATATTGTCTACCTGAACTTTAGTAAAGCCTTTAACACAATTTTCCACAACATCCTGGAGAAAATGGAAGCCCATGGCTTGGACAGGTGCATTCTTTGCTGGGTTAAAAACTGTCTGGATGACCAGGCCCAGGGAGTCATGGTGAGTGGTGCCACACCAGCTGGTGGCCAGTAACTAGCAGTGTTCCCCAGGGCTCAGTACTGGGGCCACCCCTGTTCAATGTCTTTATAAATGATCTGGATGAGGGGATCAAGCACATCCTCAGTTCACGGACGACACCATGTTAAGTGAGAATGTCGATCTTCTGAAAGGCAGCAAGGCTCTGCAGAGGAATCTGGACAGACTGATGGGCAAGGCCAGTGATATGAGGTTCAATAACTTAAAGTGTTGGGTCCTGCATTTGGTTCACAAGCTCTTCATGCAGTACTACAGGCTGGGAGAAGAGTGGCTGGAAAGTTGCCTGGCAGAAAAGGGCCTGGGGCTNGTTTTGGACACAGAAACCATGAATTGATGGAGTTTCTGATTCTTGCTGAAGTCAAGAATAAGATCAAGAAAACCTCTACCTTGGACTTCCAGAGTGCAGACTTTGGCCTATTCAGGGCATCATTTCAGAGTGAGAAACAGTCCTTAAAAACAAAGGGATCCAGAAAGGTTGGACATACATTAAGAAGGAAATCTTAAAGGGACAGGAGCAGACTGCCCCTGTATGCTGAGAAATGAGACTGCAGGGAAGAAGACAGACACAGCTGAACACAGGAGTTTCCACTGGAACTCAGGTTGAGACAGTTCATGACCTTTGCAAGAAGGGGAAGCCCACTCAGGAAGAGTACAAGGATGTCATTAGGTCACATGGAGAGAAAATTGGACAAAAACTCAGCTAGAACTCAGTCTGGTCACTGTTGTGAAAGATAAAAAAGATGTTTTTATAAATATGTTAACAACAAAAGGAATACCAAGGAAAATGTCCATCCTCTACTGGACCTGGGAGGGAACATTGTCACCAAGGATGTGGAAAAGGCTGAGGTACTTAATGCCTTCTTTACCTCATCTTCAACATAAAAGACCAGTTATCCTCAGAGAAAGTAGTCCCCTGAGCTGATAGACAGAGACAGGGAGCAGAATAGACCTGTCTCCTAATGGGAGTAAGTAGTTAGTGACCTGATAAGCCACTTAGATGCTCACAACTCTATGAGGCCAGATGGGCTTCACCCAAGGGTGCTGAGCGAGCTGGTAAAAGAGCTCATCAAGCCAGTCACCATCATTCAACATCAGTCCTGATTAACAAGTAACATCGATATACAAGAAGGTTTGCAAGCAGGATCCAGGGAACTACGGGCCTGTCAGCCTGAGCTTAGTGCCATTAAAGGTTATGGAACTGGTTGTCTCCGATGCAATCACATGGTACATATAGGATATTTAGGAGATCAGGCTCAGCCAGCATGGATTTAGGAAAAACAGGTCCTGTTTGGCAAACCTGACATCCTTTTATGACCAACTGATCTACCTAGTGAATATTGTCTACCTGAACTTTAGTAAAGCCTTTAACACAATTTTCCACAACATCCTGGAGAAAATGGAAGCCCATGGCTTGGACAGGTGCATTCTTTGCTGGGTTAAAAACTGTCTGGATGACCAGGCCCAGGGAGTCATGGTGAGTGGTGCCACACCAGCTGGTGGCCAGTAACTAGCAGTGTTCCCCAGGGCTCAGTACTGGGGCCACCCCTGTTCAATGTCTTTATAAATGATCTGGATGAGGGGATCAAGCACATCCTCAGTTCACGGACGACACCATGTTAAGTGAGAATGTCGATCTTCTGAAAGGCAGCAAGGCTCTGCAGAGGAATCTGGACAGACTGATGGGCAAGGCCAGTGATATGAGGTTCAATAACTTAAAGTGTTGGGTCCTGCATTTGGTTCACAAGCTCTTCATGCAGTACTACAGGCTGGGAGAAGAGTGGCTGGAAAGTTGCCTGGCAGAAAAGGGCCTGGGGCTGCTGGTCCACAGTCAACTGAACATGAGCCCAGATGGCCAAAGAGGTATCAGAAATAGTGTGGCCAGTAGGACCAGGACAGTGATCATTCCCCTGTACTCAGTACCGGTGAGGCTGCACCTTGAGTTCTGTGTTCAGTTTTGGGCGCCTCACTACGAGAAAGACATTGATGCACTGCAACATGTCCAGGGAAGGACAACAGAACTGGTGAAGGGTCTGGAGCACAAGTCTGGTAAGAAGAAGCTGAGGTTATTTAGCCTGGATAAAAGGAGACTCAGGGGAAACCTTGTCACTCTCTACAACTACCTGAAAGGAGGTTGGAGCAAGATGACGTTTGGTCTCTTCTTTCACGCAATTTCAAGAGGAAATTGCCTCCTGCTGCGCCAGCGCAGGTTCAGACCAGACACCAGGAAGAATTTCTTCACTGAAATGGTGGTTAAGTATTGCAACGGAGTGGCTAGGGAAGCAGTGAAGTCACCATTCCTGAAAGTGCTCAAGAAGCAACTGAACATTGCACTTAATTCTATGGTTTACTTGACAAGATGGTATTCAGTCAAAGGCTGGACTCTATGACCTTGGATGTCTTGTCCAAACTTAATAATTCTGCAATTCTGTTACACATTTCAAACAATTATGAACTAATTGGGTGTGAGTGGATGTAGAAGTGATATTGAGATTTTTCAGAAATTCTTGAGAAAAATCTTGATTTTTCTACAACCAAAAGGAAAACTCATACAAACCTTTCTGGAAACAATATTTTATCCTCTCCCCTGCTGTCCTGACAATATTACAATTTTCAAAAAGTTGTTTAAATCTAAAGGCTACATTCATTCTGTCAAATGTATAACATTTATTATTGCTGAAGAATCACTTTGAATTCCTTTACATTATTTATAAACACAGATAATATGTATAACAACCAAAGGTAACACATAAGTTCCCCAGGGAAAGTCTATATTTTGTCTGGGGATGCCTGAATACCAGCCGTTGGACTGAAAGGGTTTTTATCTAGGAAATGCTTTTCTTGACACCGTGTCTCAGAAAACTGGGAATACACACACCAACAACTATTTACTCAAGGAAACTACAATGATACAAAATTAGTTCAAAGAAACAAACATACATACAAACAAACCAACATCTTTAGCCAATGTTCTTTCAAATAATCTGCCTTGGCTTTAACAAAAACTCCAGTGAAACTGGAAATGTAAAAGTAGGCAGCAGGATACTAAGAAATTATTTTTTTTTTCTTTTCATTCTTTCTGTCACAACTGTTTCCAAAGCCTGGAGCTTAAAGCACTCTCAACATTGTTCAATAAGATTTAGAAATTAAACAGTTACTGTGCTTTGCAGAGTCCTTTGATTGAGTTCTGCAGGTGGAAATTGAGGACAGGAGCCAAGTAGAGTCTGTGATTTCTAAATGTCAAAAATCAAAACATTATTATCTCATTCTTTCCAGACTAAATGTACTTTTCTCTTCCAGAGGCTGTAAGTAGTATTTCAAGTCCTAATCCTTACTCTTTCTACATTTTTGCCTTGCAATACTACACAGTTTTCAGATTTTCCAGGAACTTTTCAGAATTAAGAGTTCTGCAAATAGACCCTTCTATTATGTTAGCTTCTGTCCTAAAAGAACAGTAAAAGCCAAAATACTGTAAAACCAACCTATTAGGTAACTAATCAAGATAACTTATTTAGTTACTTTCACTGCTATTCTATTACAGACTACCAGTTCCTAGAAGAATATTTGTAATTTTTCTTGGTATCTTTCCTAAAGTCTCAGATCCTATAGTCAAGAAAATTTTCAGTAGAAAGGAAGTGTTAAGAACAGAACACATGTGAATTTTTTAAAAAGCTGGAAATACTTGAACTAGTGTCAGGATTTCATGATGCTTGGCTTGTGCTTTTGAAGCTTGAGGTTGGCAATTATTCATATTGCCATAACTTGTAGCAATATTGCTGTCCTCTTCCTGTTCTCAGCAAAACACTCAGAGTCAGAAAAATATCTTTCATGATGCCTGTTTTGTTATTAAAATGGTTTTCTAGAAAGAATCACATGAAAAGGGAACCTAATGCCTTGTCTTCAGGCTTGATGATTCTTAGACTGTCTTCTTTCAGGAACCGTCCTTCTCAGACTCCATCTGCGTTTATCTGCTGTCACCTCCAACTTTCTGTTTAATGATAATGATGAAGCTACACCTTTATACAACAGCATGAGCCCTTCAATGCGGCAAGATGCTAGAGACAAACACCGTCTGGCTTTTAAAACTAACTTTCCCCAGTCCACACATTTTTCACTTTAACTGTTTTCTTGAAATCAAAAATAAACCACATTTTTCTATCTACAGTTTCTTCATATTTCATGCAATTTACTGGAACAGAATGTGGATACAACATCTTGTGCAAATTAGTCCAGAATTTCCTAAATAGTGAGGTGAAAAAGGCATCTTTCTCTAGAATCCAAGGAGGAGGAGTCCTGGAAAACAAAACAAAACAAAACAAAACAACACAACACAACACAACAACAACAACAACAACAACAACAACAACAACAACAACAACAACAACAACAAAAGGCACCTTAGTAAATGCTTTGATCGGACAATGTCATCAATATTTCCAAGTCTGATGACTTCTGGACACACATAGGCATGCAAGAAAACAGTGTTCTGGCTTTAGAGTCTTTAGAATTTGCAGTAAAGGCCTTTAATACAAATCATGTAATTAAATTATGCCACTAAAATGAGATGATTAACTTTGCAATGCTTTTTACTAAATTTACACAATGAGCAACAACACAGACAGCAAATCAGTATTTTTTTATCCTTAGTGTTTCAACAGCAGGTGAAACAATTCAGCTTTTCAAATGCTGTGAAAACTCAAATCTATCTTCATGAAACTCAGATCTACACATTCCAGGACAGCAAAAAAATGCTGTTAATCGAAACTCAAAACAATTCACCTTCATCTCATAAACACACTTTGGCTTATTTTGTATTTCCATGCAGCATCATTCATCAGACAGCCATGCTGCAGGACCCTGCCTCTTGAGACAGCATGGGACTCAAAACTGAAACAAATTCTCACACTGGTATAAAAGTGTATTTCATGCCTAGTAGCAAGATAATGCTTTGCAGTGATTCCTTATTGAGCAGACCATAGCCCTAAAGCATTATTCATAAAATCATGCATAATAGGAAAAGCAATCTATCTGATGATGTGATAGGTAAGTGAATTCAGAGATAGAATGGAGGAAGCATTTTTTTGCCTGATGATGAAAAAAAAAATAAAAAAAGATAAAAAAAAAATACTTCCACTTATTTGCCCTTGAAAGATGGGTGATTGTAACTGTGCACATTTCTCTGAAGTTTATATTCTACTAGAGAGAAGCATAGTTTGAATAGCTTATGTTTTCAGGGCTACTCTAACATTCAATTTGCCTAGATTACTGGGAATGCTCCCACATGCTGGACAGACACAACTGAAAAAAATAAGACATTAGCAAGAGAAATAGGCAAAAGATGATGTATGCATTCCTTGGGTAAGATTTGATTTTTTACCTTCACCTTTTAGTACGATGTTCACATACCACAGCTGACATTACCAAGAAGTTTCAAGGCAAAATGCCTGGGACAACCCCAAGCCAAAAAGAGGCTGAGGGAATTATTTTCTGTGTTTAATTTTGATCAAGTCTAATGAACAGACATGAACTACTAGCCTTATAGAAATGAGAAATGTGGAAGTACCAAAACATTACCAATGTCAGCTGAGCAGGGTTCATTTTCAAGTAGTATGAATATCTGCCATTTAAACATACAAGAAGCTGCCAAGTTGACAATGCTTTTCAATTATAAGAAAAGCCATACCTGAAGTTTCTCTTTTCCTGAAGGCTGACATCTGTCTGAATGGCAGACTCTGCTCTGTAAGTTAAAGCATCTGCACTGTCTCTTTTGCAATGCAAGATATCTGTTGTGTCAGCTGGAACAAGGCAGGCAGGTGCTCCTTACACCTTCTGTAAACTCGTGCAACAGTCATGTTGCCGAGTTAATTAAGACTCACCCTTTACTCATTTGACTTGTGCAGAAACAGACACCATTTTCTCTTCTAATTTTGTTTCTTGGTGGCTTCCTTTCAAACATTATGGGTCATTATATTAAACATAGTTTATTACTCTTCTCATTTGAAATGTG
Source organism: Formicarius rufipectus (assembly GCA_013399695.1). Taxonomy (NCBI): domain Eukaryota; kingdom Metazoa; phylum Chordata; class Aves; order Passeriformes; family Formicariidae; genus Formicarius; species Formicarius rufipectus. Next base: position 322,203 of record VXAU01004742.1, on the reverse strand, counting down.
CAGTTCATAACAGACCACTGCAACAGACAAAGTCTCTCTCTCATTCAGGATAAGCCATTCCTTCTCTTGCAAAATTAGAAGATTGCTGTGATTTTCCCTCTATGAAGAGGTGCACTAAGAAATCTAGTAGAGGACCTCATCTGAGTTCTGAGACAGAGATCCTGAATGCATCTTCCACCAAAACACTGCCCAAACTTCAGAAATTTCATGGACAAAAATCTGTCCTTTCTTAGCTTAGGTTTCCAAGAGAGTCCCAAAATCCATACAAATGGGCTCCATAGTCCTGTTAATATTTTTCCCTGTGTAGGTAGGGCTTCACTGAAAATATAATACTAGGTAACTTCATCCCTTCATTATTTCCTTCTTTGAGAGAGTGGCATAACATCCATCCTCCTCTATCTATCTGGTTGTCTGCTCTACATACCCAGAGTCCTGTGATCAGCAGTAAGTGAAGAACAGAGATGCAGACACATCTAAGCAACTAAGTTGCTCTTCCACATAATGGAGGAGCACACTTTGAAGGATTGTTTTTCTGCATAAATTGTTAAGAGTCCTCACATTTGCTCACCGTTTGCATGCTGCCCTCATTAGCACATGACTGACATGAAACTCTTATTACTTTCCAGACTGATACATGAGAAGCAGAAAAAAAAGCTAGTGGGTGTTCCAGCCTTATTTTACTGATTTGACAACAGAAAATGTGAAGGACTAAGCTTGCAGGGGAACCAAATTGCAGCCAGTTTACCTACTTAATTTGTAATTTTAGTTCATTTCTCATTAGTAATTGTATGGAACCCTAGTGAACAGGAAAATACAGAATAGGCTATTTTTCACTTCTTCTCCAAGAAAGAGGCAGGTCTCTGAATTATTTCTCCTCATTAAATAAAGATCCTTCCATTTGGTTGGCATGACAGTAACACGGGATCTCTCAACAGCTGTTTCAAAGGCTGCTACAAACTACAGAGCTTCCTGTATGGGAAACAAGAGTCTATAACTCCATATTATTGGGAGTTTTGTGGGTAAATCTCCACTCATTGAGATGAGAGTATGTCTCATTCAGAATGAAGTTAATAGCCTGCATTCTTCTAATTCACCATACCAACAATTATATAATGGCAAATGGCAGAGAACAGCCTGGTAAAGCAGACTGTTGGGACAGTAGATGAAGCAAACAACACCTCACATTTTACCTTTGTTACAAACAAAGCTTGAGTAGTGACCAGTGCAAAATCAGCAATGTAAAAGACAAGAAGTTGTGGAACAAGAAGTTGTGGTGTTCAATAATGTCCTCCAACTACCTGTGGGGAGTATACAGCATGTTCCTGCAAATCTCATGAGCCCTACAGTTGTTGTCCAGTGAAACATCAAGCGTTTCAACATCCTAACTGGAAATAATACTGCAGTCTGCTATGAAATCAATGATTTGTGGAGTCACACATTTTCTTAAGATGCAAAGCAGGGAATCAAGAAAGTGTTTTATTATCTCCAAAATTCCAAAACCAGACAGAGACCTCTGTAACACAGCTCATAATAAACTGTTGCTATAAGGTAGAATCTGTGAAGATAATAAACCCAAAAAATATATTGCTTTACAAATGAAAACAAAGTCATGAAAAAGTTGATTAATAATAATAAGCTGCATGGCAGTACCCAATGCAAGCTGGCCAACATCTAGCCCTCTATGCAGGATCACAGAAGATGGCAAACTGCGTTACATGCTCCATTTTGCACAGTGTACATCTGTCTCTGAGGTTTTGTGCTCTCACATGGACATAATTATGGATCTCTGTTTACATCACTTGGACAAAATTATTGTAAAATCTGGAAGAAATTCCAGGATTCAAGCCCATACACTTAAATGGTACCAGGATGTCATTTTAACTACTTAGCACTCAGAATATTCTACATTCTCTGTCTTAGTCCAAACCCTTCCCTCATCCTCAAATAAAAATTATAAAATTGTATCCTTTCAGAACAACTAAAACCAGTCAAAGAAGATAAGATTAAGTAAAAATAAGAGTGATAGAACTGTAATGTAAACTAATACATAATGTCAAGTCATTGAACAGCTCAAGTAATTTCCATGACAGTGTAATATACAGTGGTATGAGACCTCTCAACATGTTCAACAAACTGGGAAAACCAGCAACCATATGATGATCAAAATAAATCTCTAAATATTTAAGGTGTAGGTGGGAGGATGTGAGAGGAAGAAATGCAAAGTTGTAGGCACAACTAAGTACAACTCTAAGAAGGTCTAAAAAGGTAAGTGAAATACTTTAGTAACATGTGAGACCCTTAGAAGTGGAAAAACTTCAGATTTTAGCTTCTTGGCAATTGTTTCATACCTAGTACTTAAATCATTCCACATTCAATTTACACTGAATTCCACTGACCTCACATACAATCCAGACTGCACGATAACTACTTTAGGGTTGTGACTACACAGTCAATATTAGCTACTTAAACTTGTTCACCTGTAACTATTCTGTATCAATAGAACATCATATCTTGAATGGTAAATGGCCTTAAATACTTTTTAAAAATTCTATGACTATGCACAATAACCTAGCACCCAACATGCACTTATTCTATTGACAGAAATAAAAGATGTCCTTGGGTATTCCTAACAAAACAAGTATGAAGGATTCATTATAAAAATAATTCCTAGTTACCCTCTCAGTCACAGAAACCAGATGAAAAATTCAGAACACAAACTGAAGTAGGTTTGTTTTGTTTTGTTTTGTTTTTTAAGTATCTATACCTTTTACACCTCATGTAATGTAGTGGATAATTGCAAAAGTAATTACAATTTTCATCTTTTGTGTTTTCAACTCAGGGATGAGCAATATGTGATGATGGATTGAATTCAGTGTGTGGGCTTTTTTTTTACTTCATCTATAAATTCATATAATTCCTCTTTGTATTACTCAGAGACAGCAGAATGGTGGATAGAATATTAGAAATTACACACTTCATTAATATCTGTGGCACATTTTGTGTGGTCTTGTTTAAACTATCTTAATCTCATAGAAGCAGGTAGTACATGTCTTCTATTGTCAATTTGACCATAGTAACAGCAAGTAAATTTGACTTTTTTTAGGGAGAATTAAAAATCTGTACAATAATAATACATAAAAATCTTATCCTTCTTGCAACACTTGCAAAATTTCATCACGCTCTTCTCAAGAAGTACCTTAAGAATTACAGGAAAGGGGCAAAAAAAAAAAAAAAAAAAAACCAAAAAAAAAAAAAAAAAAAAAAAACAAAAAAAAAAAAAAAAACACCCACCACACTCAGAGGAGCAGAGCTGGTTTAATAGCTTCCTTTTTCCAGCCTGAGCCTTTCTAAGCAGTCCTTTGAACTGATGCCCTTTCAGATTCAAATAGTATGACTAATAATTGCCACGTATGTCTCAGAATCTGCTATGCCCATTAAGTTATAGTTAGTTTTTCCTCCACCTCTCACTACATCAAACACAACAGTCACCTTTTCTTAATGATCTCTCACTCTATTTGCCTTAAAAAAAACCTATTTGCCTTATCTTTCATTCCTTATGTAGCCTTTAGCTGACTTAAAGTAAGCAACCCAGTAGTGTGGCGGTTAGCGTACAGAATGGATATGTTTGCTCCTCTGTTCATTTAAGCCTATTGAGTTTTGTATTAGAGAAATAATTGAGAATCTCAACCTTTTTGTTTACTCAAGCCCTTGAAAATCTCACCTTCCTTTGACTTTAATCTGGTAAACTTTTGATGTTAGTTGTTAACCTGCTTGTATCTATCAACAACTCAAAATTCATATTACTGCAGAGAAGCAGCAAGCCTCTGCTTAGTCTGTGCACATCTTGGTGGGGAGGGGGGCAATGGTGGAAAGGGAAGCTTTATTGAACCAATTTCCATTAACAAATCCTTTACACTCGAAGGATTTTTTCTTACTACAGGGTATTTGGACAAGTTACTGCCTAAGAAGTGCATTGTAAACATGGAGGTCTTTATAGACCAAGAAATATTTAATTTCTGGGAGAAATAGAGATAAAAAGATACAGTTTCAAGGAAAATGCAGATACTGCTTACTTTAGAATTCTCTGTTTCTTAAAGCTTTTGTATTTATAGACATTCCCCTAGTGAGGTCATTTTTAAGTACCTTTCTTTCCCACAGATGTTTTCACACATCACAGAGGCACGTCAGTAGCATGGCACATCCTCGTTCCATTTAGGCTGTTTGAGTCCAGCATGCTCACACAAAAAGCAGCAGCTCACTCCCTCTGCTGTACCAGTGGTTTGGGGTCTAAGTCTGCTACAGGACATACATGTGATCTCAGCAGCAGTTTCCCCATCCCCACACCAAAAAAAAACCCAACCACTCACTGGAGTACCCAACGTTTGCCTTCTGCTGAGACAGTGCAAGGACTTCTCTGTTGGCTGCAACCCAGAATACGAAGTATTTCAAATAAATGAAATTAATACGGTGTCTTGGATATCACCTGCAGTGTGTCCCATATTTCACGTGAAGCTGGCATGGGCAAATTTCTAGAACAAAAAAGGAAAAAAGAGTGCTCTTCAGAGTGTTCAGTGGTGTTCCCCAAATCAGTTCAAAATGCTGATGACCTGGCTATTTATAGTCAGAGGAAAAGCAGCAGCATACTTCATCTGCTCTCCACTGCAGCACTTTCCCCTGTTAAAGTCTCATTTAGGAACGTACCTAGACTACAGCCGCTGATCCCTCACTGTCAAATCACCTGGGGCAAAGTGCAAGTACAGAGCAGGAAGCAACTGTGGAGCTCAACTTTGCTTAAATTGCCTGGTCCTTGTTGGCATTAAGAGTTCACATTGCTGCAGCCAAGGTGGGCCACCAAGAATAAAAGCCGCTAAGAATCTGGTTGTTTAGCAAGCAAGATCAATACGGCTTGTGACTCCTTCCTTTGACATTCACCAAATCTTTTTATGCTGTGCAGAATAAAGTTACCCCTGAGAGGAAACCAAAGTCAACTCACACTTGCCCCACACAAAGTGAGCAGCCTGTAAAAAGCTTCATAGATACCACAATGCCAGGCTAAAGGTACAAATAACAGGATCCAAAAACCTCTTTAAGGTATGAACAAAAGGTATTTCTGCTGGACCCAAGGGAACCACACATGTAAATATATGTTTATTATTATTTAGTTTTCTTTTACAAAAGTCAGGAAAAGTGCATGGGGTGAAAATAAAATGCTAATTGCAGAGTTCTCAAAAAGTCCTTCTCAAGGTTCCAAGAAAAGGAGCTAGATTCTCCTCTCAGGTTCAAAGCACTCTTGCTGTGCTGGCCCGACAGAGCAGCACAGTTTGAAGTTGAAAAGAGGGATAGTGTGGCTGCTGCTCTTTGAAGACTGGAATAAGAAAGAGTAGCATTTAAGAAGCTTGGAAAGGACTTTTGGAAAAATAGACCTTTTTCCAGGGAAAAAACATGTATATTTAAAAATGGCAGAAATTTAATGAAAAGTGAGGAAAAACCCACTTTATGAAACTTTGTTTTGATGATCTATTTTCTGTGAATAACATCTTTTTGTCCCTCATTATTCCTCCCACCCAGGAAAGAGGTCCAGTGGCAAGACTGATAAAAGAGTCAAATACCTGTATTGATGGATATGTTTTTAAATATTGTACATACTAGGCAATGATAAATGATCACTTGACACATACATGTATATATAGGATGTGTATATGTGATCGTCGAAATTTATATATGCTCTTACAAAGTATAGATATATACACCCCACACATCTACTCAGACCTTGGCAGTAGTGCATGAATTTAACCTCACATATGCAAATAAAGCCATCAGTTTAATCTTGGACAGAAGTCAATATGCATAATGTCTTTCCAGCGGTCAAAGCTTTACCTTAGATTTATGTGCAAAATTTTCTTCCTAGTCCAAAGCAGCACAAGAGAAATCAGACCCTGTGTATTCCCTTCTACCCTCAAAAGGGGGAGCATCTCCTACAAAGTCACACTGCCTCTGAGATTTTAGATATCTGTTAACAAGTAACAACAACAAAAAATAATTGTCTAGTGCTGATTACCCCAGCTATAAAATGTTATTGCTAAACCAAACACTATTTTTCTTTGTAGTCTAGTATCTTTTGAACATTAAGAACATTACTAAGGATGGTTGGTATCATGTCAGACCAAAAATCCAGCCAGTCCAGTACCTTCTCTCACATAGGGGGAAAATAAATAAAAAAAAATAAATAAAAAACCCAAACACAGCACATAACAAACNAATAGACGGAGCATTCATTCATTTTGTTTTATCCTTTGCCATGATATCATTTGTTTTAGAGTCCCTTCCATGCATGAGTCCCAAGAATACAGCCTGAATTGTCTTCATCTGATATTACTTCACAGTGTTTTATTTAGATGCAAATCCACAGAGACCAGACAAAGATGCACAGAATTTAATAAACAGTGCATAAAAAGGTAGGAGCTAAAATTATCTCTGGACAAAAGACTCTACTTTAGAGCAGGGTCATGCCTTCGGCCAAGCAGGGACACATGGCTGAGGGCTGAGGATTTCAGATTCCTTTTCCTATAATGGGAGCAGTCCCCAAAACGGAGCAGTTGCAAAGCAAACACAGATCATGGGGAAAAAAAAAAA
>VXAU01004742.1:299329-315561 GCA_013399695.1 Formicarius rufipectus | reverse complement strand
AAAAAAAAAAAAAAAGCAGAGGATAAGGGAGCACACATGTGACCCTCCCCCCGACTCTTTGCACTTTTGATCATCAGACCCTAGAACTGAGCCAGCATGGAAGAAAAAGTATCCTGCTGCTGATTTTTGACCTAAAGGTGATTACTCTTCTTCATAGGCTATGATGAGATTAGGAAGAAGATCCAAGTTTCCCAGTTTTGTCTCTTTTCTACTCCCAGGACAATGTGATTAGACAAATATCCCTTCATCAGGGTCAGATTTACTAGACCCCATACTAATATGAAAATAGAGGGGGAAAAAACATGTGACAGAGATGCTAAGAGTACTGGACTTCTGCCTCCCCTGCTATGCATTTTTGGTTTGTGCCTTACCTGTCCATATCCAGAAACTGCTGCTTGTTAGGGCTATTCCCAGCCCTGGCTATTTTTACACCTCTCAGTCCAATTCTGTATTAATCACTCAAGATATTTCTCAGCCCCAACAGTTAAAACATATATATGCTGAAATGTTCTGAAACACACTGTCACATGCTGCTTGGAAAGACAATGTAAAATCTAGCAACAATATATTTTATACTGACATTTAAAACACAAAATTTGCTTAAGACAATTTCCCTTTTATTACATGCACAACTGTACAACTTTCTGGTGAACTGTCCTCTCAATTTGAAAAACAAAAGAGAAAAACAGAATGCAAGAAAATCCCAAATGGCTTCACATGGGATCCACTCAGGAAACATAATATGAGTGTCTTGAGTAACCATCTTTCATATTTAATAAGTTATGACCAGAACAATGTGCCCTAATAGAACCATTGTATTTGGATAGCACTGAACTGGATAAGTGCACCACTGCATCTATCTTGCTTTTTTCAAATTACGTTATTTTTGGTATATGTAGCTGTGATACTCACTCTACTATTGAATTTATTAGCAGATAATATCCCATGTAAACTCATTAGCATTATTTATGTTCAGAACTTCATAAAGTACTAGCAACAACAGACAATGGGTTTGATCTCCAGTGAAACTGCTAGGTTTCCTCATAAAAGTAACATGATGAGCACAGTCCAAAAGAGAAGTTTGCAGTTAAAGCACTTTTCTATCCTTCCACATAAAAAGCACTGAAAATAAAGTAAGTTCATAGACTTACACAGAAATAGGTTAGACTTCAAAAAGTCTTCCAGTTCATCTCTCAAGGTAAAATGAATATACCTTGAATATATATCATTTAGGTCACAATCTATGCCTCCAGTCCTGCAGTGCTGTCCTTTATTATGGCTGCATTTTATGTATGTGCCATGTCTTACATAGACTAAGTCACTAAATAACTAGAGTTTATCATACATCACTATTAAAACTAGTCATCTTGAGAGTGAGAACATCTGTTCACCCAATTGTCTTTCTAGTAGAAACTCCTTTTTAACCCTCATATAACTGTTCAGGTTTCCGCTATTTATCTTACCTATATACAGCTTACAGAACTTAAATGTCTCAGCACAGCTGATGGAAATTTGCACAGCAGCTTTCTGTATATTCAACTCTTGTATATTGCTCTTTACTCATACCCTGGCCTTTGAAAATTGCAGGTCAGTCTAGTAGGTCTCACCAAGCAAGAGCACTGGTAAATGGAAAAAAAAATGCTCAAGAACAAAGCTCAAAGAAAATTATATATAGGGTTTATATATGTATGTGTGTGTGTTTACAATATAAAAAACCCAAACAGACTATACCTTCAAAGTCTGTGTGATGCATCTACCACATTCCTTTCTAGTTCTGCAGTTCCAACCAAAGAACAAATCAGGTTAGGTCATTTCTCACAGAAGCTTCCCCCTAGAAGCCATAAGGTCAAACCCCATAAAATGTAAATCCTGTTTCAGGTTTCTGTTGAGACAGCTTTTGTTCCATTCAGGTATGTGTTCTGCCTCATCACAATTGAAATCAGTTGTATTAAACTAAACAAAGACATTTCTGAGGAATCCAAGTGAAGTGTGACTAAATTCTTGTCTCCAATGCCTCTCAAGTACTGCTAAAAATGAGACTTTCTTTAGTTATTCTAGTGACAGAGAAATCTTGTCCCAACATGGGGTGTTAGGTCTCATATTGGTTTTAGCAGTTTCCTTAATAATGTTTCCCTTTTGTACTTCCCAGCATGCAGTTTTGTTTAGTAGAATTCATTTGTAGTGGCTATTTGCCCTAAGGACAAATGCCTCTTTTTTCCTTTCTCAACCAAAAGTCCCATTGACATGACTAAGAGCCTGTCTGAAAGAATGGGTTTGAACTGTGGGGTGTTTCGGATTAGAACAAAAAAAAAAAAAAAAAAGAAAAAAAAAAGAAAAGAAAAAGGCAAAAACTTCAAATTAAGAACTTACATGATCAACATCTAAATGATCAACATCTAAAGCACTGCATCAATATCCTTCAGGGATTAACCTAAATAAATATCAGATTTCTCAGCACTGCTACTGACATTATATTACACTGAATAGTTCCCTTTCTCAACCCAAGAAAGTTCCAGCACAATGTACATGAAATATAACACTGATTAGGCATCAGGAACATCATCACAAATTCAGAGATTAGCCTCTGCAGATCAGATACTCAGATGTCTGGGGGAAGATACTTTATCAGCCACTAGAAAACATATGCATCTTTGATTCCACTGTTTCATGTTGGACTTCTGTTTCTTTTGGCATGCATTTGCAGTATCAAACATCACAATACTGAAGAACACTCAAAGACCATATGATACCACTAACAGTGCAAACCCAACAAATCCCAGGATGTCTAGCAATGAGGTTCAGATTCAATGTCCTTGAAAATCCGTATCTCCTGGTTTCTTGATTCACTAGAATGTCAGTTGAGAAAAATACATGTTACTGGAATTTGAAAGCCTGGAGTTCCTCCAGTCCCTCCATCACTTTATGCCTGTTGATGTTGAAATGTAGTAAACAGGCATTAATAGAGATCATATTCATCTTGAGAAATGAGCAACTGCTGGCTTTGTAAAGCCATGTTGACATTTTGCCACCCTGCACTGCTGCTAGTAAAATTTGGTAATTTAATGAAGCAGAGATCTAACAAATGCATAAACCTCAGTGGATTATTCAGCATCAAGGTTTGCATTACAGTGTGTGAAAAAAGGATTAAAGAAGTACTTTTTAGTTATAGAAAACCCTGAGCACTGGATTAAAGCTCAATGAAGCTGGCAAAAAGGATATGGTATCTATAGAATTTAATGGTAATCTAGCTCTATCAGGCCCTACAGCTTTAATTTCAACACAGCATTTTCTTCTTAATCCTTTGTTTGCCAGCAGTAACGCTGTTGGATTATAGTGGCCACCAGGCTGTGGCTATTTACATAAAAAATAGGCAAATGTCTTTAATAAGTCAAAAATTGCATGGCTGTTGGATATTAGAAAGGTTTCATAACTTTGAACCTTGCTGCTTCTGTGATTCTCTGCTAGGTTTAAAAGATCAGATGAACTCCTCCCTTCCACTTACAGTAGCCAGAAGAAACTTCCAGCCATTATCTGCCACAGCAAGAACTACGCATTGAACGGTGAGGGGCTTAGCAAGTGTGTCTATACCAGGCTAACATTTTGTTGGTCATAAAAGAGAGAGGAGATTCTCGAATTATTTTAATTGCCAGCCCTACCCTAAATTTTAAGTACTAATTCTGGTTTGTGTTCACTATGCAATGAGAATAACTAATGAACTGGAATGGGCTGAAATACCTAAACAAAAATATCCATTTCCACTAAACATTTTTCTCTACTTGATTCTAGTATTCCTGTTATTCCAATTCTATCTACTTGCTCAAAGTGATTTCCCCTGTTCCTTCACAATTTTCCGAAGTGAGAGATTGAAAAAACTTTACCTGTCATCATGGGGCTCAGAGATTAAATACACTTCTTAGCAGCAGCAGCCCAGATTCAAGAAATGAGGAGCTGGTACTGGAGAGGTAAGTGAAGGTGGCCCAACATTACAGATGGGTAGCCCGAGCATATCAACTCTCCACCAAGAGATGGAAGCTAGGAAAGCACATAACAAACTTCCAAGTATGGGGAAAGGAGGCTAGGAAAGACAGAGGTGCAACTCCAGCCACTTATGAAATCAGAAGGCATAGAAAGGAATAAGGATCTATTAGGATCACTAAGAAAGAATATATCCCCTTTACGGTTTTGTTTTATACCACCTGGGCAACAAAAGGAAAGGACGCTCAGTTTGGCCAGCCTGAACTCACCCACAGCATGAGTTTGTCAGGTTGCTGTGGAAGCAATAGCCAAATGAAGACCTCAGGACAACTGGGTGCACATCCTTACTGCCAGACAAAGAAAGCAGAGAAATATCAGGGTATAGTATCCTCTCCTGCTCCTCTGTAACTTTCTTTAAACTCTTCTTACAGGAGGCAGGTGGTGACCTGGCCTGAGGTGTTCAGTTTTGTAAGGAAGGAATTGATCGATTTGTAGAAACACACTTCACTATTCCTCTGTGCAGAGGGTGCATGGGATCAGATTAATGCAGAAGGTTGTGTCATGGAGTATGAGGGTGAGGTGTTTTGTCCACATGCCTGGGCACAGGAGTAAAACATGAGGGATTTGAGTATAACATTATGCAGAGTGCCCAGCTACTCTCACAGGAGGCAATATGCTCAGGGTTCAGGCAGCAATCCAATGAGAGGATGAAGTATGTTATATAAATTGAAATAGCTTCAGTAGGAGAGTAAGAAGAGTCATATGGGAACACAATAAGGAGAGCACTTTATGGAAATGTAGAAATTCAAATCCATTCCGCAGCACTTGAGAGTGAAACCTTCCTCCCTGATACTCACCTCCTCCCACATCCACCATTTGGTAGACTGTTTTTACACTGACAAAATTATTTGACAAATACAACCAAAGTATATTACTGTAAAAGAGATTTAATTTATATTAAGGTTCTTTCATATATATTGGTGCTACATAGAAAGTTCAATTTTCTTTTCCTCAGAAATCAACTTAAAGCTAAATAGTATTTTTAAAATGTAATACCTGGCTCCTGTCTTGCATTTTCTCATTCATCACATTTCACTGATCAGAAGACCTAATGCATTTATTAAATAAATAAATTGCTAGAACAAAGGCATTGATAACTCTAACTTTGATTCTTCCTAAACATAGGCTTGTATTTTGGTTATATTGAATAGCTGTGGTTTATTTGAAGCAAGCTATTTGCTTTACTGTAAATTATCTGATTATTCCAGCAACTTAAGAAAAAGATTCTCTAAATAAAACTTATTTCTGTTCCTTTTTTTATGGAAAATAGATAATAAAAATATTACTGAACAACTCTGTCCTAGCTCTTTTTCTAATCTACTTCATTTTTCTTGCAACTCATTTCTCTGGCCCTTACTGTAATACGAATATAGGGGGCAATAAATGTGATGATTTTATTTTTGTCTCTCCTTCAAATAAATGCCACTAGTAAGAGGACTATTCTCTTGTGCTTGAGAATGTAACTTCTTTCCTCTAGGAACTGTTGTGAGTAGGAATTATTTGTATTCTCCTTAAGAAGTAGGATAGTTTATCTGCTGAAAGGACATTGCTTCGAGCCTGCCTAGTTATTATTGCTAGTGGGTGGTAAAACTAAGACTATTTCTCTATAATTCACCTCAGTCCTCCAACATCTCTACTCTGGACCACTGTGAAAGTCAGGAAAAAATACCAAAGGGTCTTCATGGAAGGAAAAACAACAACAACAACAACAACAACAACAACAACAAAAAAAAAAAAAGACATCCAGAGACTATAGCGCACAATCTATAATACTCCATTACATATCCTCAACAAATCCTGTTAGAACCCTCTTTACCTGTCCTTTTAAAGACAAAACATTTGTAGTTCCATAAGTGTAATCTAGAAAAGAGAATGTCTTAAGGAGAAACAGCATGCAAAACCATATTTTGATACATGGAAATTTAATTTTATATTCTTTTTCATTTCGGTTTCACCCTATCCTCCTCCTTACTGCACTGATTATACTGCAGCTTAAGAAAGTACCTGCTTAATACTTTATGCTAATTTCATACTGACTTTACTCCCATCAGCCCTTAGCCTATGTAGACTTTACCAGAACACATTTTAATTACATTCCCTCTAAGGAAAACACAGTTATTTTTCAGTTGTATGCGTGGAGATTTTCATAATCAGAAGATATCACCTCAAGATTATCCTTTAGTAACCTCAAAAAAAATAAACCAACAAACCACTGTCCCTCTTCCTTAAGCAGTCCTCATCCTTCCCAGCCCAACACGAGGGTACTCCATAGATCCTCTCCACCTCATCTGCCAGAGCTGGCTCAGTTCCCCAGGGCAGAATCCAAGACAGCATGTGACTGTACAAGCTCACAAACAGCTTAAGGAGGCAATCCTGCACTATGTGCCCTTTCTTAATTTGTGCATAGTTATTATCTTAATCAATATCTTCGTAATTAAAATCCTGCATGTTCAATTTTCTAGTCTTCCTACAGCCTCTCTAATTTAAACAAAATATTTCCCAGTCCCTTAACTCTACACTGATGTTGGCTGTTCCAAGAATCACCAAGCTCCCTCCTCTGCTTTCAAATTCTACAGAGATTGTCCTTGGCCATGTCAACTAATATATTTTCTAAGACTTCTCATTACAAATTTAATAATATCATCCACCAATATTGTCGAGACTCCGTTTGATTCTGCTTACTCTTCACTAAACACAGTATTAAGTCCCCACTCATTTTCTTTACCCAGTTTTGCCTCTGTTATCACACTAATAATAAAACCATTATCTCTGAAGTGATTCTACCTACAGTCAATATTCTTAAGCTCAAACCTTACTTCCCATAAAGCCTGTGAGGCAACATCCATTTTAAGAATGCAAGATAGGCGAATAGTTCTTACTCTTGAGGACATATTCACACCTTAATACAGTGCCACAACCACAATGATCAATAAAAAGTCATTCATATAATATTTTAATTCCAAAGGCTCTACATCTAATAATCAGAAACCATGAAGTGTGCCTAAAAGGTGAAGAACCACACACAAAATTCCTTCAAGTTTTCCAGCTGGAGAACATGGGCAGCCCAAAGAGGACAAGCAGTGTTCATGGGCAAAACACGTTTTGGCTTTACTTGGATGAGAAATTACTGTCTCTTGAAGCAGATAGGGATTTTGCCCCTTCTCTCCCTTATTCCTCCATTCCTTCCTCCCTAAAGTGAGTAAGATGAAGTCATATGTACCAGGAAGTCCTCACCTCACCATACCACTGAGGAGGATGGATTTGTTGGCTTCTTGCTTCTGTTCCTTTGGGGGTTTTGAGATTTGGTAGGGAGGGTTGGAGTGGTTTGGGTTTTTTTAGTTTTATTTATTGTGATAGCTGTATAGGGCAAAGAAATATTTCACAATATGTTTTGTACAGTAGGTTTCTTTTGGTGCTAAAGAAAAATAATATTAATAAGCAAATCATAATTCCAGGTTTCTGCTCCTGAATTTATCACAATTACAGCAACTGAGCCCATTCAACATCAGCAGACAAAAAAGTGTATTTCCTTATTTCTCATTTTCTAAGCAGAGTCTGAACATCCTTTCAAATATCTGGAGTTTTTTTAAAAAATTACATTATTGATAGCAAGATGCAATGTTGCAGAACTCTTCCTACTTCTCCTGACTGTCCTCAGTTACAGAGCAAAAGTTACATTTTCAGGACTCCCTTGCTCAGAGCTTCACATTCTGGTGAAGGGCTTCTCATCCTGATCTGATTGAAGCCAAATGACAAAATTCTCTCTGAATCCAGTGATCCGCGACCAAGTCTTAATCATTCTTCCAAAACTTCAGGCAGTATTTCCCCACTCCCACCTCAGAGCACTCTCACTCGAGAAGTCAGAGTCTCTGCTGGTGAAAATTAAGCAGTATGGATAGCTGTGGACTAGTTCACACTGTTTGAAGATTGAGACTGAAGGCAGTGTCATCCCTCTTAAAAAAAAAAAAAAATGGAGAAAGAAAAGTCAGCAGCCAAAAAATTAGATCATCCACTCCTTAATTAAATGACCACATTGCTAATCAGATTTTCCCATGAAGATGCTTCAATGTCCCCCTGCACACTAGTAGAAGAGCTAACAGATGTAGTACGTGCTGTTGAGATTTTTCAAAGATCCCTGAGAGAATTAGGAGTTGCAAGATGATTTCTGCCAATTAATTCAATAGACCAACAATTTTCAGCACTGTTTGTATGTTAGGTTGGTCTACATTAAGAAATAAGAAATTACCAAAGGGCCTATATCTGTTTCCCTGAATAACTAGCAAAGCATAATTATCACAAATTTGTGATTAAAACCACAGACAAATGTATTATTTACACCCATGGATGTTCCCTGTGAATACAGTTGAGAAGTCCTTTCCCCACCAGCACATAGCTTTAAGAGATCTGTGCTGAGCACTGCACAAGCAGACTAACACAGGAAACATCACATTTCTCAACCAGTACATGACACAAGTGTTTCATTCATTAATCTGCACCTTTCTCTGATTTTCATTTCCCCTCTTTATATTCAAGAACAAGACCATGCAGCAAAGACTCCTCTCTTTATGAAAATTTCCTACCGGCATTTGTATTGTCCTTGTCTTCTACTTGTACCAGCTCTTCTGGCCCTCTTCCACCTCTAAGCTCACACAGCAGCTCAGACACTTCTTGCTTGAGCCTGAACACAACCCAGTAATGAAATTCATGGCTGATCTTCCTGTCCACCATACCTACTCAGCTTTCAGTTTTCTCTGCAGCCAAGCAAACCCAGAATCATTGGAATTAAATGATCTTTAAGGTTCCTTTCAACACAAAACATTCTATGGTTCTGTGGTGCCATGGTCAGAGACATCTTCCAGTAAAACAGATTGCTCAAAGCCCCATCTCACCTGGTTCTGAACACCACAGATGGGATACCCACAACTTTTCTGAACAACCTGTTCCAGTGTCGCATTGTCCTCACAGCATAGAATTTCTTCCTAATAACTGATCCAAACCTACTTTCTTACAGTTCAAAGCCATTCCCCCTTGTCCTATCACTACATACTCTCAAAAAAAGTTCCTCTCCAGCTTTCTTCATGGCACTCTTCTGGACTCCCTCCAACAGTTCCATGTCCTTCTTATGTTAAGGCCACCAGAACTGGGTGCAGTACTCCAGGTGGAGTCTCACATGAGCAGAGTAGAGGGGTAGAATCCTCTCCAACCCTGCTTTTGCTGCAGCCCAGAATATGGTTGGCTTTTTGATACAAGTCTACATCTGTGGGACACATCAAGCTTTCCCTCCAACACCCACCAGTAGTCTTCCTCAGTTTCCAGAATAACAGCCTATGTAAATGACACTGGACAACCTGCAGAGCTGGCCTCCACTCTTGCACAGGGACTTTGTTCCCACACACTTGGTGGGATACATGGCAGCACAGAGTGCAGTGCTGAGGTCTGCTAGCAGAGCAGAAATTTAGCCCAGCAACTCTGTGCAGCCATAGAAGGCCTTTTGTCTATTTATCCTACTAGCATTTCGTGAAGCACAAATGCTAATCTGCAGCCTCATTCCTGAATTCACCTGTAAGAGGTTAACAGTAGACTAAGGGAAGTAACTGATCTTTTGCAAACTCCATTCTTTCCAATTCAGCATTGCTGCCTCATCTCCATAGTTCACTGTGGGGTTAAAGTAGCACTTAAAAGCAAGTTACACATTTTCAGTGTGAAGCATAAAAGACAAACAGCTACCTCTGACACCGTGAAAAGTGGCCTGAAACACACTAACAAGAGGGAACAGAAACAAGGGTTAGAAAGGCTGCACATACTTCTAATCCCAGGATTTCAAAAATCCTTCTAATAAATAGCTCACTTCTAACAAAGTAGCTTTTCCAACATCTACATAGCCCTATTCAAGGTGTGCTATACTACTTTACAAATCAAATTCTTTTATTTCACTCACAGAAGGGAAAAAAAAAAACAAAAACCACGTGGTGGCTGTGCACCATATTAAGGTATCATCATGTTTCTTCTGTTCAACAACTTCTAGTGTGGAGGGGTGAGGGGCACATTTTCTTGGACAAATCCCTCAAGAAGAATATTGCTTTGTCCAACTCATTTCTCTCATGACTAGATGTGGCTGGTACCATCAGCATTACATTATTAACAGGAGCATTGCTTTATTATTAACAAGAAAAGGGGGTTTATGAGAATTTCATAATATTTCACAAGAGAAAACACAACCAAGCTTCTAATGCCCATCAAAAACCACTTGTTCACCTGATCTCTTTCTTCTTTCGCTGTAATAAGTATTTGCAGTTAAGTTCAGAGAGATCACATTTATATCTTGGTTTTAAAAATATATTAAAAACCAGACAAAATATCAGAGGAATTCAAGGCAGAGAAACACCATGCAGTTATTTTGGAGGCACTAAATCTGCTGACATGGTTTTCTTTTAAAAAAAAATTCTGAAAATGATTCTTGGACTTTGAATGTTTCAATTTAAAGGCTAAAGATATTTCTACAAAGTAGAAAAATAAGTAGGCACTTATCAGTACAAAACAAGCCCCTCCCTGAAAGGTTTTGATTTCCATTCCAGTGTTGTATTAGGAGGCTTGCCTCCAAAATGATCATTAGGGACTTATAATCACATATGCTAGTTTGCAAATTGTGTTTAAAACCAAAGTAGACTATACATGTAATTTGCATATCCTCGGTAAAGAAGGATTTTTGTTTTGCTAAGCTAGAAATAGAATTTGACAACAAGGGAAATTCAGACTTCTACTACAGCACTCAAAGACTTTTAACTTTTTGGAAGGATCACGATTCTGCCACATTTAAGAACTTTCTGAAAGGTGTCAAGTGCACATGTTCTCAGTTGCTCAGAGAAAGGCAGAAGCAGAGGCACACTCAGTACTACCCAAGAAGTGAATCATGCCTTTATGCCTTTGAAAGGAATAGCTTTTCCTCTCTCTGCAACTGTATTCAGGATCAAGCCATCTCTTGACCACTGAGAAAAGCTGAGTGCTCCATCCCTGCTCCAGCACAAATCCAAAGAACAAAATCCTGTTCTCTGTAGTTAAATTTGCCCTATTTTTTGAGGAATGCTTCTTAACAGCAGAGATCTTAACAACTGAGATGATGAAATCACTGACTATCACATGGAGGTTGTCTCACTATTTGCTTGGATTCAGACAGCTTTGTCATCAGTTCTGGTATGGAAATGTTGACTCCTCTCATGGCAGAAGCCTTGTTTTGATCCCATGTGTGCAGCACCTCACACAACAGTCAAGGTCTGCAGCTGGAACTTCTAACCACATGTCATAGGTGTGATCTAAATTTTTTCCACATATATCACACAGATTTGCTGTCAGCTTCTTGCTAAAAAGGAAAAAAGTTTACCTTTACTGGAGTTTAGTTTTACCATAAACATTTTAACAGTTCAAAAAACAAAAGACAGGTAGTCAGAAGAGGTGGTGGTATTTTGAGAAGAGATTAGAATAAACAAGAGATTAGAAAAAAGAGCAGTTATTCTACAAGAGGTTACTAGTCAGCACTGTGTCTAGCTGAGACAGACTTAACCTTCCTCATAGCAACTTGCCAGGTGCTGTGACAATATACTAGTGCTTTAGCTATCACTCAAAAGTGCTTTCATGGTATTAAGGTCTTTTCCATTTCCCACTTTGCCCTCCTCAGCAATTAGGACAGGGATGGTTAAAAGGTTTGGATGGAGTGCAACTAGGATAGTTGATCCAGTTTGTCCAATGGGATATTCCATACCTTACAACGTCATGCTCAGCAATGTTCTCAAGCTCTCATTGCTTGGAGACCCTCTAGGTATCAGTCTGCTGGTGGTGACTGCTTTTGCATCACTCATTTGTTTTTATTTACACAAACATATGCAAGCATACACACATTAAATTGGGTCTATCTTGACCCATGAGAGGGTTTTTTCTGCCTATCCAATTCTCTCCATTCTGCTCCATAGTGCCAACTCAGAACAGTCCTTTTCAGGTGCACCATGTGGCACTTAAGATAACTATATGTTTTATCACAATGTACTAGGCTGAATTCACAGTTGTTACACCTGTTTAGCTGTTGTTTGGCAAGTAACTGCTTGCTGTTGCTGGTCAAAGCATTGGCATTCCTGTTCTCAACACTGATTTTCTTGTTCCCCTACCTGCTCCCTTTATTAATGCACACCAAATTTCAAGACTCAATGTTAGGACTCATTAATGTTTGCTTTTGGCTTTTCCAGTGTAGCAATACTAGAAGAGCTAAGTTGTTAGCACTGATCATATGATAGGTTTGATTGGGGAACCCCAACCGCACAAAAATCCAAGAAGGGATCATGGACTGAGCAGAAGGTAGATATTTTGTATACCCTCCAAAGAGCTGACTCATGCCAAAAAGACCCCAATATGTATTAAATTGACAGGAAATGGGAATCAATATTCTCTGTTTATTGATGTGTCCCATCATATTTTGGAAAACAATCAGAAGTGGAAAATTACTCTATGGAGTCACATATAACATATCTCAAAAACTGTTAAGCTACAAGTCAGCTCAAGTCAGTTTGCTGAAATAAAAGCCATCCAGTTGGCTCCAGATACTGCTAAATGAGAAAAGTGACCAACACTATCTCTATACCGACTTTTGGTTGGAGGCAAATGGTTGTGGGGGTGTTACAGCAAGAGAAACAAATTAACAGGTAGCATAGAGGTAAGTATATTTGGGCTTCTGCATTGTGGCAACACACTGCTGCCAAGGTAGAGGACCCTTCTGTAGAGGTACATCATGGGGATTCCCAAATACCTAAAACCATGCCAGTGAAGAGAGTCAAAACCATGAGCAGATAAACCAGGCTGCCAGAAAAGATGATGATATTTCCACTGTGTGAAAAATAAATAGTAAACTGACAAACAAATAGGAAATTGTTTTGAGAACAGACGTGAATGAGTGTTTAGGATAAAGAACAGTTATTCTCCAGACATTGCTAGACACATGCCGGTTGTCTAGAGAAAGTATAACAAGGAGCATTAATAACTTTGCAGTATGGAAGAAAGGAGTGAAAAAAACATTTCTTACAGAGACTGCCTGAACTGTTCCACTCAAATAGAATAAAAAAAAATTAAGAAAAATCACACCTCAACCTTGTGCAGGAATGCACTGCGGACTAGTGTCTTTTGAGAGTCAAAGGCTATATCTACACTGAAATATTAAGAGAGACTGAGGCATTAGAAGAACCAACCCAGGGACAAATGCTGCCCACGACCAGGCTGTTTTTCTCTCAGCCTTGTTTCTGTCAGACCTTCCCAGTTTACCTAGAGGAGACCTTGAGGTAAGCACACTTGAGCTTTCCTCCTCAAGAACACATCAGAAAACTGTGCTGAGCAAACACTTGCACATGATCAATATGAATGTTAGATGAATTGGGACTTGAGAATTCAGACACTCCCAGTACAGTCAATGTCAGGAGCACATACCTGACAGGATGAGTTCTATGTTTAATACTGAAGCTCCCAGTTTAGGGCTAAGCCTGAAAAACCAAGAAAATCACTTTGTACAATTAGATAATGAAGTTCAAATCAGGTATCATTTAACATTAATGTTTTATATTCATACTTAGTGTTAATTGGTTAACTATTTCTCACACTATCACACAATGGGTTTTTAGCTTACTTTTTTGCTTCCCTATTTCCATATATAGCCTATTAACTAAAGATACTATTATTGGTTCTCCTTTGATTATGCAAGGGGTGGGGGGTTTTTTGAAACAATGTATGATTAACAGAATTCAAAAAGTGAGTGAACACATCCTCGTGTTCCTTCAGATGACAGAACGGAGGTCTTGTCAGACAAGTATAATTCCTTAAAGAAAGAGTTAATGTAGCAGCAAAGTGCTCTGCCAACTGTTCTTAAGAGTAAACAATGATGAATAAAGTTTTAGAGATCACCATACCTCAAACTAAAAAACACACCACGTATTTAGGAATAATTCCCAACAATATTGAAGAGATACTGCTGTAGACAAGATACAGTTTCCTTCAGAAACATTGGAACTGGATAGAGGAAGTATTCTGAATTCCAGAATCAGAAGGGCCATTTGGCAGCTGGCCTTCAGGTGCCTAAACTTCATATGCAAATTATTCTGTAAATAGCCTAAATGCAAATGCATTCAAAAGAAAAAAAAAAATTAAGTGACTCATAACTTCCTAGAACTTCTTTTCCCAAATTATTTGAGCATTTATCTGCTAACTGTGTTTCAGTGAGGTCATTTCTGTTTTCTGCTCTACTATTTAATTAAAAAAAAAAAAAAAAAAGGAAAAAAACCCAGTAGAACTACAGAGGCAATCAAGCTAAGACAGTGTAAATTGTCACAAATATTGCAGAGTTCAAATTCAGTTAGTCACTTACAGCTGTAGATAGTTCTGGATTTGGTATATTTGAATCAACTGCTAATCTACAGAACCATTACTGCTGGTGGCAACAGAGGAAAAATAATCCACCAGTCTGAACCTCAGATGCCAGGATATAGTTACAAGGTTAATCAATATTTCAAATTGTATGTACACATCGATTTTGCCTGAGTAGTACATAGAGTCAATACAGAAATTATTGTGATAACACACAAACCCTTAAAATGAGGATTTTTGCAGCTACTTCTCATATTGAAACTGCAGTTTTATATTATTCAGAGTAACACCAGAAGTCTGACCAAAAAATAAACAAAATAACTCTTTCCCTTTCTTCCTTCCCCTACCTCTTCCTCACTCTTTAGCTACAGTTCTCAAAACAGAACAGTTTTTGATACCTCTGAAAATTCAGGTAAGTAGCACCAATACACAGGGAAGCAAGCAAGGCATAATGCAGACATAGTTATTGTTAAACAAATAACAAAGTGTTCATTTCAGATTCATTAAAAAAAAAATAAATCTCAGTGGATCTTGAAATGGAAATGAACCGAAATTAGAGAGATTTTTTTCCTTTACAACAGCTTTTGAGTTTCTTACAGCACGCAAACTTCCTAAGTAAATGTGTGTCAAAAAAGTGACTTCATTCTTTTTTTGTACTTCGGTTTATCTACAGTTATTCTTTCTATAAAAATACAACTCTTGTGTTTCAAACTCTGTAACATCTGAGATAGAATGATTATCATTAATGATACACAGAAAAAAAAAGCTCTTACTGAACCTGTGCAAGGCAACTTGCCTCCTTGTAAGAGATATCTGTGTGGAAGTCGGGGTAGGAGTACAACCCTACATACCTTCCTCTTGCTATGATTTCTCTTTGTCAAAATTATCTGACTGTAAAGGTACCCAAAGTTGATCACATTTAGTTTAGTCATACTACAGATTTGAAAGATCTCATTTCTGTATTATCAGTCTGAGTTAGTTTGCAAAAAGAAAGATCAGTGATTCTCTGTATGAGATTTTATCACTGTAAAGAAACACAGTGCTCTAACTCAGAAACACAAAGCTCTAACACATGCAGTCTATCTGCTATTTAGAGAAAACCTATGTTTGTTAACTAATATCAACAACTGACAAAAGGAAGAGTGAATACACTCAAATAGGAAGCCCAGAAGTAGTAGTTAAATTGTCAGCCTAGACCTTGGAGAACTGGGTTCTAGCCTCTACTTCATTACAAGCTTCCGTATGGTAAAAAAATTACTTAGCTTTATGAAAGAGTGAAATAAGAGGCACATTTAAAACCTTCAGTTGGCATCCTGAGCAGTAGCTTTCTTCACACATAATCTGGTGGCTCAACTAGGAGTAGGGAAATGTGGAGTCTAGTTCTTACTCACAAAAATACTTCTGTATACTGTATTAACCGTAACAGAGAGAAATTGCCTCCCACACCTAATCAATTAGCTAGTGTCATACTCCTTTGTTTCCCTTCTTTCCACAACAATGAAACATTTTCCAAAGGAGAAATAAGTAGTTCCCCAAAGTCAAACAATTTGATTTCTGCAGCTAAGTCAGTCTCCTGGGAGATGAGGCTTTGAATCATCTTCAGCAAAGAAGTTAAATCTCTGTCTTGCTACCCACAAACACCCAACTTAAGAATTAGGAAGAGAATTCTTCACTGCTGCCCCCCATTCCTCTCTTTTTTTTTTTTTTTTTTTTTTTTTTTTTTAGTTTTTTTTTTTTTTTTTTTGGGGTTTTTTTTTTTTTTTTTTTTTTTTTTTTGTTTTGTTTTTTTTTTTGTTTTTGTTTTT
>VXAU01004742.1:278473-299244 GCA_013399695.1 Formicarius rufipectus | reverse complement strand
GTTTTTGCTTTTGTTATTTTCCAGCAACAGTGTGAGAAACAAAAGCCCATTCTAATCTAAGAAAGAGCAGAGGACAAGCAGAAGAGGAGAAGCTCCAGACAGTAAGCATTTGAACTATGAGAGTCTGTCAAAGGCTTCTGGCACAATAATTGCCCACATGCTTCTTGTTGCTGCCTGTGAGCAGATCACTTCTGCATAGACACAGGTGGGATTGATCCCATCAGAAGGGCCTTGCTTACCATGTGCCTTTTACAGGTTATATACACCTAAACGATTTCTGGTGTTGAAGGCACTCAAAACCTGAAGGCAAGGCAATGCATCATCTTACTTCAAATCACCTAAATATTCTGCTGCCTCTAATGTGTCTGAGCAGAGTTGTAATCTCCAGCGACTTTCTTCTATACCCAAAGACCGCACAACAACTTGTTACATGTTACCATAGTAATGTCACAGCAATGCCGTGGACTACGAAGTATTTAGCCACTGTATTAGCACAGGGTACAAATTCTTCATAAGAAGTGAGGACAAACTCTACACTTTCAACAATTTATTTAGTACAAACTTTATTTGTGCAGACAATCTGACTCATGTGTACCTTGAGCAACACTTTAGAGACACTTACTCAGAAAAAGACACATAGTCAAAGCAAAATCAGTACCAGAAACTATCTTGGTTTGTATCATAACCTGTTTTCTATGCATGCCTGAATTATCTGGAGTTTTGCTTCTCTCCTTTCTCTCGTCAAGAAAACAGACAATGACGATAACAAACTTTGGGCTGCATTCCTGGGCTGCATCAGAACTGTGCTTGAGGGAACTCAAGGGGAGGCTTCAAAACCACCTGCATGAATCATGATGGAAGAGGTCACTTGGGCCACAGCTCTCCCCTTGTCATATACCTTATGAAAACCTTATGAAGCCAGCAGAGTCACTTACACAAAAGCATGCTCCACTGGAAATTTAAGCTGGATTTAAGACATTCTGCGCTGCTGAAGCAGTGCAAAGCTGCCTGTAGAGATTTGTGAACGTAGCTTCTTATTGTTACACCTCAGCTTTCAATAAATTCTCCCTGAGGGAGCATATGTTTTCCTTCTACAGTTTCTATTGTTTGGATTATCTTTTGCTATCTATGAGACATTATTTATTAGCATCTTGCACTCCCTTTCTCTTATTGAATTAGCAAATGCATCTCACCGAATAGGGTGAAGAAAATAAGTTATATCAAGGAGCACAAACCCAAGCCTACACTACTCAGGAGGAGCCTTTGTGTTCTCTGGCTTGTTAAAGATTGAATCCCCACAAGCACTTGGGCATGAAAGCTAGCTGGTACCACTTAGTCCTTACTTAAATCAAATGCCCAAGGGGTGCAGAGACCTCATACATGAAAAATTTCCAGTAGTACTTGGTTTTGGTACTCATAATTTGATTTACTGGTAACCTAGCAAGCATAGTCTCAAGACTTTTATTACCACAAACTGTATAGTTTCCTTTTTCTTTGTACTCTTCCCTTCCTCCTCCAAAATTAAAAATGGTCATCATCATTCATCTGCAGTATCGCAGCATTAAAAAGTAATTGGCAATGACCATTCCTTCACATGATGCTGTTCTTGGGTGGTCTCTTTTAAATCAGTGACTATGTTAAGATGGCAAGGTTGTTACAGGCTCCACAGGAGCTCTGTAACATTGTTGCAGTTTTTATTATTTTTTGTTTTACTCCTACATCTATTTTTCCTTTTCCCCATATTACAGGTTGTTTTTTTCCTCCTCACTTTTATTTTAAAGTAAATGCTAGCTTTAGTTTTATGACATTGAGGTGTTTTGATCAGCTCTTCAACTGGTTAAAACTGACATAATTCCATAGCTCTATGGGCTTCTCTGGCTTTACTGCTACTGTCTGTGCCTTTGTGGGTTACAACTGAGACAAAAATAACTGCTGTACTAGGTTCACCTTATCAGACAGATAAATTGTCAGTGTCATGATTTATCCTGAATAGCAGATGTTTTCTAAAAGAGATTTTCTTTAAAATAAGAGGGTTAAAAATGACCTAATATACTGCAACAAAATACTGAAGGCAATCAGTAAGACCGTTATTATTTCTTGAGATGGATGGAAATCCGCTATTTTCTACCTTCCCTTCCAATATCCCAAAGAATAATGATGTGATTTAAGAAAATAAAGCTTGCAACTCAATTGTGGCAATTTATGTTCCTGTAAACTTGATGTAGGCCTGAGCAGCCCAATATTTTTACTGTATAATATAAAGGATGGCATCTCAAAGGTCATAGCATACAATTTTACTTCCAAATTTATTTCTTTTTAGTTTTTCACAGGAAAGTGTTGAGATTTACCTCTAACCCAACTTACTTCTCTCAAAATTTGAACTGAATATAAAGAATGAAGGGATTGTACAATGAATGGGTTCTTTTCTGGGTGACATGATTGAAAGACAAACCTCACACCATAAGGAGGTATAATGTTCCCATATGCACATTTCAATTCCTAAGTGCGAATGGTAAGCAACCTCTCACTCTAACCTTTTCCCTCTTCACTGTATGTAATGTTTTCATATTCTGTCAAAGAGCGTGTCTAATTCATTTTTCCAGCTTAGTGAGACTCACCCCAAGTCATTTCCTATTTACTCTCTTGCTGTGAGTGGAGTCACATTCCCAGTGAGAAGTCAGCTCAGTTCCAGTGATTACCTCTGCTGCGAGCATGCCCAGTCCCAGGCAATGGCCTGAGAGGATGCCTGCTCATGCTGAGAACACAGTTTAACAGTATGTTAATAAACACACAGGGAATGTGTTATGCAAACAAAGGCCCCAAGGCAAATCCCTCTGCCCTCAGAGAAGCAAGAAGAGTAATACACTGGAGGAGAACAAGGGAATAGTACCACATTTGAGGAGCAGCCTCATTGTAAATGTGTCTAGATTTGCAATGGAGAAAGTTAACATGAAGGTACACTGTCTATCATTCTCTTTTCCCCTTCCTTTGAAGATCATTAGAGTTGGCATTAAGAGGAGTTATACAGATTAAAGGCAGCTAGGTCTGTCCTCACTTCTCAATGAAACAGTTATCATTACAAAGCAGCCTACCTTCAGCAAGCTATTAATTACATTCCACTAAAGTCCTTAAAAAGCAGTCAATTTTAACCTTAAAACTTCACTGTTTGTCATAAGAGATTTTAAATTTAAATAATATAATATTAATAGCATTCAATAATGAAATAATACATTTCATAATATAATAAATGAATAAATAATAAACTGATGTAGTAAAAAGCATTAAAATAATAAATATTAAATATTCAAGTAAGCCTTAATAAGGGTATTACTGAAAGTCCAATAAGGGTAATATTAAAATAAAGCCTTCCATCCACTCTACTTATAAATATTTTGTACAATGACATTTTTTTTCTAAGCTGAACTATAACAAAGGTTCTGTACCTTCTTCAACTCTCTACATCCCCACCCTAGCCTAACATTAAATTCAGAATTTTACACTCTAGCCATGGAGATACATTAGAAAGTCTCACACTTTAATATGTCACTACAATGCAGAGAAATGTTAATCTTAAAGGCACTAGGAAAAAAGAAAGTATGCAGGAATGATAAGAAATATTCACTCATTGGAGACTGTTTCAAAATCAGAAAGAAAAAGGATAGGAAGTCTCAGTACTCACACATACTCTCCTCATTCTTCTGTTTTCATTAACATTTGTATAATTAATTAGAGTCCTCAGGGAAAAAATAACCAACATTTTATACACTTCTTTACTTCTGAAAAGCAATCAAGATCTTTAATAGCCTCTCAGTTCTGAAGTTCAATATAAGCTTGTATGACAGAGAACGACAGTTGGTTTTGTTTTCTACACAAATAAAAATTGAGTTATGAAAAATAATATGTGGAGTTTGGGACTAATGACATTTTAAAAATAATAATTTTTTTGTTCCAGTGGCAAATAATACATTTAGGAGCCTAGGATAAATTAAACAACTTGTATGTTTCAATATAGAACTCTATCATTTACAACGTAGTCAAATTGTCTCAAATAAAACAACAAAAACCAATCCTGTAACATTTTAATATAATTTATAGCTCCATGAGGTAAACAGGAGGAGGATTTTTTTGTTGCCTTCTGTTTGCTACTGTAATCACATTCTAGGGACACAATTCTGTATGGAAGTGGCTGTAAATATGCTCAGGCATTTCCAGTTCTTGGAGGCAGTTACAATATGTATATTAAGGACAAGTTTTACAACCAAATGTGAGATGCAGAATTCTTTGATACTGATGAAATGTCACATATCTAAGGGTTAGATTCATTTTGGTTGTTCAGGAAACTAACCTAAGATTGCTCTATAGTCAACTGAGAGACGTAAGTAACTCCAGTGGAGGATTCTTCCTATTTACTTTGGGCTTCAGTGATCGTCTACTAATGGGCTGTCTGACACAGTCCTCTGATTAGACAACTACTTCTCAGATAACTGAAGTTAGCAAACATAATTCCATGCTGTAGGCTATCTGCACTGCAGCCAAAGTTGACGCCAAGGCTGGTGTCTTTATGAAAGTCTGAGGTGGAAACTGAACAGGTCTGGGGTACAATGAGGAGCTGGAACCACTGCAGCAGAGCTTTCAGTGGGAGTTTCTTGCCTGAGCACCTCCCTGGGGATCCTGGACAGCCTGCTTGGGTGCTGCAGCCACAGTCCCTGAGGTGATCTAGATTCAGGCTCACTCCTCACCCTCTGCTCTCCACCAATTCAGCACAGTCCTGCTCACAGCTCCTCATGCTGAGAGAGCATGCTAAACTAACCTAGGCCAATAAAAAAATTAAAAAACTAAATGTGTAGGGAAGGAAAAGGAAGGGAAAAAGGAAGAGGAAGAAATACTTTTCAAATTACTATGGAAGTTATTAGGGAATTGAGGCAGAAGACTCAGCACAGGGAGGACACAGGACCCCAGGAGAAGGAGTAAAGGGAACAAATGTATGAAGGGGTGAAGGAGTTCCTTGGCAGTGCTGAGACACTCAGCTGACTTGGGAGCATGACCTGAGCAAACCTGAGTTCTCTGCTAACTTGTAAGGCCATTTATTGGTATTGAGACAAGCTGGTTCCAAAGTAAGCTCAGATAAGTCTAGACACAATGCAATGAATCCTATTAGGTATAAATAGAAGACAGGGTTGATCTAAGCTACAAAGGGAAACCTAAAATTTTGGTATTGGACCAGTGTCCAGCACACTGTTCTTGGCAGTGCTACTGAGCAGCCAAGTCACAATTCTGCCTTAGCAATGGGCTGGGGAGAATAGGTCAAGCAAGTTACAGTTGTACTAAGCCCAGTGTATCGCAGTGTTCACAGTACAATCGTGCAGGTGGAATAAGGATGTTCCATCTCCTGATGATGGTAAGGAAAACTGCTGGGCACTGCATCATCCAGTCATTTACCAAATCCCAGTTTACTCAGCGTCCTTGATCCACCAGTAGCTAGGGACTTTGGAAAAGAATGCCCTTCATGAACTGTGTATACAAGAAAACAACATGACAGAGAGATAAATTCAGATACTTGAGCAAAGTATGTTTGCTGCCTGCAGGGCACAATGACAGGAGAAAATTATAGTCTTTATTGGGTTTTGTTGGAACATAAAATGTACAGATTTTATGCCCTCATGCTCCAGTTTGCTCTGCTTGACTGACAAGGTGCACAGACACATTGGTGTCAATTTACACGTTTTTTTGCACAGAGGAATCCAATGCTGCACTGTACATGATTCCAGCCATAGCACTTTCCCACACACCTGCAGTGCCGCAGCCCAGATAGTAATCACTGACTGGCTGCCACTAAAAGGCTGGTCTGTGATCATTCCTTCCCCTTCATTGACACACTGACATGTGCAGCAATAACTATTACCTAGCATTGTACAAAACCACAGTGCAAAAGGTTATGTACACTGCACTGTTGGCACAATTTACATCCAGCCTTTGAAACCTCCCCTTCTTCCTCTGGTTTAAGGTAGAAAACAGGGCATTACACTGCTGGGTGAACAAAGGCTGAGTCTGTTAGAAGCCTCAGGGAAGTCAGGGCATCGAACTTACTATCTCGTCAAAGTGGTAATTAGACAAAATATTTACAATAAAACTAATGAACAGAGGAAAAAATGCTACACAATCACCTTTTCACAATCCTGGTCCCTGGAAAACACATTTCTCCTGGCATAAGCCATGTGGGCAACTTAGCAGTCATGGTCTCACTGGAGGCTGTATTGCACAATGTCCCTCAGTACTGCTGCTCTGGATCCACTGCTCCACAACCAGAACTTAAGGGGACAGTGTGGGGCAGCAGCTTAAAAACAGACCAGGGCAAATTCTTCAGTGACTGGTACTGGGGCTCTGACAAACCCTGAAAGCTTCTTCTGCAGCAGCAGTCAGAGGACGTGGTGGGAGTGCCTCTTCAAGTCTTGGATAGCCTAAGGCAAGAAACAACCAGCACCATTATAAGTACTTGGCCCACCTTCCTCCTGTGTGATAGCCATACTCTCTAATGCAATCCACATGGGAACCAGTGTGCAGGTTATTTTTAGGTACTACTGCCAAGTTCCGTGTAACTCAAATGACATTTCTCAAGAATGCTAGCAAGCAGACCAAACATTTTTTTTTATTTTTTTTTTTCTGTTTTGACCTGTCTCATTGTCTAGTAATAATATATTAGTGATTATTCATGACACTTATATAACATCCTCCATCTGAACTGCTTCACTGCCCTGCAGAATAAAAAAAGGAATAGCCTCTGTCCCTACATTACTAAGGAGGAAAGTAAGGCACTGAAAGGAAAGATGTGCTGACTGTGGTTATAAAGCACATCGTCAGTACATCAAGCAACAGGACACATACCCAGTTCAGAGACTTAGCTCTGCATTTTTCCCATTCCTCCTTGCATTCCAGATCCTACTCACAATTATCTTTTCCTCAATACTTCTCCTCTTTTGTTTTCCCAGTAAAATTTCCCCACATTTATAGTTATTAACTTTTACTGATTTATCTGATGTTTTCTTCCTCAATCACAGAGTTCTCAGCTAGCATCTTCCAGAGACTATAGTTTTCAGTAGTTCTGTTTCTCTGATTGAGCAAGTACATCAACCCTCCACTAAGTTTTCTCCACAGCACTGGGGCAGTCTTCTGCTGATGCTAAAGACAGACAAAAACATGACTGACAATGTACAAGGCAGAAGGGCTGGATGTACCTTCTTCCCACCTGGCAGGACCTTCCTCACTTTAAGCTTCTCTCAAAAACACAGACAGAACAAATGAGTGTATGAAGCAGCCAAAAAAAAAAAAAAAAGTAGGAATCATTTGAAGTATCCAAAACAGTCTCACATACCTGACAGGCCTACAATGGAAATCTTGAAGTCCTGCACCTGAAGAATATTTCTGTTTGATAAAATGACAGGATGACAGAAGGCCAAAGTTCACAGGGCAGCCAAGAAGCATGAGTTTCCCCACTAACACAGGTCAGTATGCAGCATATTTCCACAGCATATGACCAAAGTCCAGCTGAACAATGTTCCTTGTACAGTAACAGTTCAGAAGTCAAAGCATAATAACATCTTAGTACAGGTCCCACTAGAACAACAGTCCAAATATGCATTGACTTGTGTGTCTAAAGTATGAATATTACTGTAGGTAGCCAAATAATTTGTTTTATTACCAGACAGAGTGAAACCTCCCAGAATTTTCACCTTTATTTTCTTACACTAGAAAAAAGTAAGTATCAGACATATACTCTGCTGGGTTTAGAGGAAATATAGATTAAGGTGCTAAAAACTTTCTTAAATTGAAATCACCTTCTTTCTTTACTATAATATCAAGACACAAAAATACACAGGAGAAGTTCCATTTTTCTGAACCAAGAGACTTACCCACTTTTGCAAAGAACCTTTTAGGTACAGACCTAGATGTTGTTTGAACACTGACAAAATTGTGCTTTGGAAAATCAGTCCCGAAAAGACTTTCTCAGGTGTTTTCTTCATCTCAGTATAGTTCGCACGATGAATTTGTGATTATCAAAGAGGCACAATAGAGTTCAGGTTCCCTTGCACTCACAGCAGTCAGTGTGTTGAGGTAACTTGTTATTTGGGTTTTATTTGCAAAAGACAGCATCTTGTACTTAATCTCCAGAGTAGAAGGAACCATCTACGCAGATATGAGATACCTTTGTGACAGGTGCCAAAGAGTCACTTCCAAAGGCTTATGAGCTGACTATATGCTGCATCTTTCCCAAGTTGGAAAAAAGACATTCAGACACCATATAATGCACTAGCATCATAGGATAAATAGATAAATAAGGGATGAAATTACACTAAGTATGTAGTCTATATATTCACATCTCAAACAAACTATGCCAAAAACTACAGGCAATATAATTACCATGCAAAAAATATATGGTTCAGGGTTTAATTCCAGAAATGCACAAAGATCAGTTTGAATTTGTAGTTTTGCAGTGCAATGCATCAAATAAAAATCATGTACCACAATGCCACTTCTTCGCCATAGTCTATGTTCAATGTGTTATCACTCATACAAGCCTGAAACCATACTTATAGAAAAGTTTTTACCACGATGCAACTAAAACATGGGAGGAGAGTGGGAATAATTCACTGAATATTCAATGTAAATAATAATAAAATCAGTAAATTAGTCAATAATCAAAGCGCTTTTTCAGTCTGATAACTAAATTCATGTCCTACAGCTGAACTATTAGAAGGAAACAAACAGGAATCTGGAAGCTGAAGTTTCACTTGTGGGAAGTGATGAGTGGTCACACAAAAAACAGTCACGAGGTTTTCCTCATCATTAATTTTGTCAAAAAAATTTCTGAACCGAGCTGCGGTACTGAAATTTTACACAGGCCTCAATTTTCTCCAAGTAACAGATAGTCCTGGTATCTGATCTCAGCCATCCATATTCCTTACTAGAAGGAGAAGAAAGAAAAACATCCACATGTCACTCTCCACGTCAAAATCCCTCAGCATTATATAGAGCAATATCTGTGCAGCTGTTTCTAATGTTTTTTTTCAGAGGCACTGCCTGGGATAGAAAACCTTTCTACATATTTTAGAAAATCTGGAGAAAGAAGAGAAAGGATTGAGGGGTCTCCAGAGCAAGAAAAAAAAATCTTGCTTCTCATGACAGATGCTACACAAATACTATTTCATACATTTTGTGATCTCCACCTCTAATTCCAAAGACTGATGTAAACTGGAAGAATGCTTCCAACCACGAGTGGTCAGTGATGATGGGAGGGAGAGACAAAGAGTGGCTGAGTGAACAAGCAAGCTTGCAGTAGTTTACCCAGAGCCATTCCCTGCAAAAAAGCTTTTCAGGATCTGGATTATGTAACAAGCATAAGCCTAGCACTTATGGGTTGAGCCATCATTAATTCCCAGCCATTTGGGAATGAGTGATTATTTAAGATGTGCTCTCAGAGAGGTGCTGTTAGAATGTGGAGAGAGTTGCTATTCTTGTGCAGCAGTAGTGAGCTAATACAATGGCAGAGCAGTGTGACTGTGGTGAAATTCACAGGGGAACAAACTTCTTCCCAGGGCTCAAATTATCAGCACATTTTCATTGCTGCCTCCAGAAAGAGACATGTAATGCTGTCAGCTGCTTTTTGAGTTGCGAGTTTTTTAAGAGATGGAAGTGTATGCATTAAAGAAACCAATATTTACACAAGGACATTTCTCTCATGAAATATAAATGCTGGAATTCTGCTGGTTACAATCCTTATTTTGAGATTTTACAAGAGGCCAATAAACTGAAGAGGATGCAATACTCCCCACTCACTCACTATTTTAATTATCATATATGAATTTTAAAGTGGTTGGGTAAAATCCAATCAAAGCTTTGTATTTTATACTGCTGTTCTTGATACACTCATTCTTAGTCCAAGCAAAATAACTCCAGTTCAGACTACAGTTCCTGAAAAGAAATGTGACTTTTACAAAATAAAAGGCTCATCATGACTAGTCCAGGTTGAGAATAACAGCCTATCCTGTTGCCATTACAGACAGAGACAGAAATATATCAAAGTCACTGAGGCACTTGAAAGAGAATGGCAAATAAAAGGGACATGTCCAAGCAGTGCTCATGGCAGGTGTCGGAAAGTGAACATCAGCAGGATCAAATAGGAGATCTTTTCTCTGTTGCTTCCTGAAAGGAAATAAAAACCCCAAGACCCACAGATTTTTATTAAATACAAAGGAAAATTAGATTAAGGCAACACTAAAGGAAGAGCCTGGGGTTCCTACAGTATGAGCTTGCAGACCTTGGCTTACTTGCCTCCCATGACACAGTACAAAGGCAGAGTATTTGGCATCAAGTCTTTGCTAGCATTCCCCCATGGGACTGCTTCTGGGTGGGCTGAGGGATACGTGAAAGCAGTTCAAAGTCCATGAGGTAGCTTTTATTCCCCACACCTTGGTACAACCCTTTTGTGATGCCCCACTGAAAAAGAGCAGATATATGTATCAAGGAGGTTAAGAGTTCACATCAGCTGGACAAGAACTTACTCTAAGAAGAAAGTTCATCTGCTATGGTGTCAAGTACACTATTTTAGTCCCTGCTCTGGAGGGAGACAATTTAGTTTCCATAGTTAATGAACTCAAGGAAACGGGGTTCATTTCTTAGCTCTGCCACGTGTCCCATCTGACTTTAGTTAAATCCCTGTGTTAACATGTACATCACATCATAACTGGGCTGGCGCTGCTTGTAGTTGAAACCATCGATGTGTGTACAGCACTGAGACCAGGAACAGAACTGATTGATTCACATAGCACTAGGTGAAATTACCAGCTTGGTTCAGAGACAGCTTGGAAATCTGCGCATTATATTCAACTGATCCATAGAGATGGATCATAGACATGCCCACACTTCTCTAACAGGTGATCCAGCTGGTACCATTTATTATACTCATTCATATTTTCTATACTCAGTAACATTCACTTGCATACCCTCCTATGAGCCCCTCTACTCAGCTGCTTCCTACCTTTACTCAATTTAAGTTTGGCAGAAATTTTTCTTGCCCATTATCTGTGGAGTTATTTATATCTTTTCCTGGAAGATTTCAGGCACTGCTTTACAGTCACTTCCAAGAAAAAAAAAAATCTAATAAGAAAATACATTATCTTCTCCATGACAATTCTGTCTTTGGAATTCTCTCCTGAAACTGAGCATCAGGTAAAGACCAGAAATTTGTCTCAGGAGAGATAGGAATGACTCAGGGTTGTATCTTTTGCCCTATATGAAAATTAGTTCAAATGTAGCCAAGTTAAAAGCCTTTGAATAATTGCTGTTTGTGCATATCTATGATAGGCTGCTTTGATTTTAGAAGCTGAATTCCCCAAAGATTCTTCACAGGATATGCTGGAGATTTTCACAGCTCCTGTGTTTAAGGAACCGCTGCCTGTATTACTAAGCAGAGAACAAGGGAGAGTGCTCAAGCCAAGGGTCATAAGTATGGTTTTCCTCTGTAATGACTGCTTTGATTCAGACACGAGTGATAAAAACATACAGGATCATCTTTCCTGTGCTGTTGGTGCCCCTATTGCTGGCATCCAAGCAGCATGAGGAATATAGCTGTCCAGAAGATGGGGGAGAAGGGAGAGGAAGGCTACTGCTCTGAAACAGAGTTGGTGCAAAATGCAAGGGGATATTGATGTAAAAAAAGGTACTAGAAAGAGATGAAATAGGAGCAAGACTTTATGGTGAATCATACAAAGGGCATCTAAATGCATATGGTATTACCATGTTCATTTTATAAACACAGAACTGATACAAATGCTTACCCCACATATAAACAGTTTGAATCCTGATATTCCTTAATGTTTGAAGAACACAGGTTCAATTGAAAATAAATCATTTTGTGTATGCATCCTCCCAAATTGATGTAAAAATACATAAACAAAAGACAATAAAATGTATACAGACATATATTTCATTATTTGGTATCTTTCTAAAACACATGCAGGTCATCAGCAGAGTTGAAAGCTTTGCTGCCAGCACACAGATTTTGCCACTGAGCTAATGGAGTGGCTGTTTGCATTAATAGATTGCTGTCCTCCTTGGGGGCAGATGCTGAAGAGAGATGCAAAACCCCATTCTGGCAGATGGTTCCAGAACAGAGCAGTGACATTCAGGGATCAAGATATCTGCTCAGATGTGTTCATAAGCAATTTGGCTCAGAAAGGGAGTGCGCCAGTGCAGCTCAGACTGATCTACTACTACTACTCATAAACTTGCTTTGTCTCATTAAACCAGTCCACAGATGCCTGATCTTGCCTCTTCCTTGCCCTTGGCTCCCAAGATAGTTGTACTCAACTGAGTTCTCACCATCCCCTGTTCAACCTGCTTGTCCACCAAGTCTTCATCTCACTGGATGTTATGTCTCTCTGATTTCTAGACCCAGAGACTTGTTGCTCTTCTTGTGCAATATCTAGCCTCCCCATTCCCAGACTGTCCACCATTCTTAATCACCTAGCACCATATGTGTTCTTCATGAGGCCTCCCAGTTCCACCCTCCTTGCCTTAGTCTTGTAAACTCACTTGTTTCCTTCACTGTCTCAATCAGATCTGTCCTCCCTTCTGTCTCACCACCTTATCTCAGCCCCAGTAGATCAGCATCCTACTCTCGGAGCCTGTGCAGTTCTGTCCTCCTATCATGTGCCCAGGCCTTGCTCTCTATCCCCAGCCATCACACCTTTATAGGAAGAATGGATTTTAATGTTCTGCCAAAGAGATGGTAGATGTCGCACCTGATACAAAGTCTGGATAATCATAGCGAATTTCAAAGCTTGGAGTCTTTGAGCCTTCTAAAACTGCTTCAGCATCATCCAAAGAAAAATTTCCTAGCAAGTTCATTTATCCAAACTAGCATCTCCAAAGCCATTCCAATGCTACAAAAATTTGGTCTCTTCCTAAAAGACAATAAACAGAAGTCACCACAGTGTTCAGTGACTGCTGCTAAATTACAGACATGGGAAAGGTTTGGTCGAGCCTAAAATTGAGTAATGTCATCAAACACATATGCACTAAAAGCTGCTGCAGTTAGAGTGGTAGAGTGTAAGATTCAGCACTAAGTTCAATATGAAAAACAAGTAACTAGTCCTTCAGTTTAAATGGACTTTGAATTTCCTAGGTCAAGGTGAACTGGCCACATCAAAGAGGTCTAAATTTCACCTGTACCTCTGTGCTCTGTCACTACTACTGACCAGCTTGAAGTCCAGACATTTATGTACAGTTAATCCACTCAGTGATTTGCAATAGTTATTAGGTTGGTGTGATTCATGTAATTCATGCAATTTACCTGACCAGTCATCATTTAGAAACTTTATAAAACTGCAAATAGCTGTATATTAACATGAACAACAACAAACCAACCAAAAACCCAACGAACAAAAACCAAAAAAAGAAACAAAACAAAAAAAAAAAACTTCTTCCATTCAAGGGTTGGATATAAAACTGCAGCTGGAAAGTTATAATCTTGAAATAAAAAAACTCTTTTCACAAAATGAAAAGAATCATTAAATATGCAATTTATTACAAATTAGCCACTCAGATCCATTATTAATTGCACTAACTTTGGCTGCTTAGTGATTTTCATTGCTTTTGATATTGTTTATTTTATGATGTTTTAATTATTGTTGTTTATTTATTACAGTAATTGCATTTTAATTGTCTTTGGAGCAGCACCCTGACTGTCTTGGCAGGGAGGCACTAAATAAATAAAAGCATTACTATTATTATTATAAACATAACTGATGATAATAGTTTTTCACTGTGTATTGTTAGCAATGCAGAAAGAAAAAAGTATATATATGTATATACATATAGTCTGTAAGAGAGAATCAATTATCAGAATCTCAAGGTTACATATTCAACTCCACCACTGATTGTATCTGTGACTTTGAAAAGTCACTTAGACTCCCTCTTATCTCAATTTATTCATCTGTGAAAGGATTATCATAACACTGTCCAATCTCCCAGGATTAGCAGGAGAATTAGCTAATGTCTTTAAAGCATTTTGATCTCCTCAAATGAAAAGGGAAAAAAAAGCTTTAATCTTTAGATTATTAACAATAGAACAGAAAAACTTGTATAATCTACTAAACTAGAAAGTTACTCTAGTATTAATATTTTTAATCTATAATTGGTGCATTTATATCATCCGTACACTTAGAAAATAAATCTTTCTACCACTAGATACTACTAGGCAAGAACATGTTCCAGAAAGAAAACAAAAATGCCTTCCAAAGTTTCCAGTTTGGGAAAAAAAAAAAAAAAAAAGGAAACAGTGATTTGAGATAAAATGTTTTGTCCTCCTTATTCCTACATCAAACCCTTTTCAAAAACAAACAAACAAATAAAAACCCCTAAACAAACAAAAAAACCAGACCAAACAGAACATAATACACAACATTTTTTTCTTACGATACCCAAAGACAAAAGTTGTTTATGCGGATTCCCAGCATAAGAATGCAAAAAATGAGGGAAAATGCTGCACACTGTAATTCAGAGAACAGATATGAGCTTTAAAATCAAAGACACTTTAAAAGTCATAGGCAAAGAAAACTTCGAACCTGTCAAGTTGTGCAGGAGAGGGAGATTTAAAGCTGCTATTGAAATTTTTATAAGTTTAAAATACTTGGATTTCATTTAAAACAAATAATACTATTCTAGTCTCTGATCATTATGATAGGCTTCAACTGAATCAACCAGCTTGGGGATTTTATCAAGTAGCTTGTTAGAAAATACCGAAATTTAGTGAAAGGAGGAGAAAGAAATACTTTAGACTGTGGTAACCTACCCATTTGCTGGGTCTCTAGCCTGAGGTCACCAACTTACTATTCTTTCTCCGTATTTCCATCCGACTTCTTACATGCCTATTGGTGTTGCAATTAACAGGTATTTCATCAATAATGCAGTAAAATCTCAAAAAAAATAAACTCACTTTTACTCTGAAAAGGTTCACTTGAACTCACCAAGAAGCATTTTACTTATTATTATGAAGGACTACACCGAAAGTTGTGATGGGCTCAGAATTTTGTTCAGAAAATGCTGACCTGTCATTCACAGCTGTATGATTTCAGTTACCCTCCCTCCCCCGATCTTTGCCTTGCCATGCTTCACTCACACACATCAATACTGATGCCTGTTCATACTCCTATTAATTAAAAATTTGTACAGTTGATAATTTGTTAACACTGAAAATATTTCAGCTATTATTAATGAAATTTGGCTCCCTATCCTTTTCTCCTCCCAGTGCTATTTACAATGTTATTTATGACTGTAACAGGACGTCATCAAGACACTTACGAAATGAAATTCTGTTCCTAAGTAGTTAGTCTTTCTTGTGGAAAAAAATTACTTAAAGACTGTAAACAACAAATTTATAGAGTGTAAAAACAAACTAATACTTTACACATATAGCATCTCCAATGCAAGAATTTAATGTTATTTATTTTTCATGTAGGGACACCTGTGTTTGGCAGGCATCACAACCACAACTGATTTTGTTCCACAAGCTTAGACACTGTAAGATCATGACAAAATTTTTAGAGAGGACTCAGAATACCTTGGATGAGCCAGATAACCCTCGTATGCCAGATGTGCCAAGCCCTAGGTATTAGTCATGGTCAATAAAAGCTGCAGTAGCAAAGCACCTCTGAAAGTCAGACCCCAGATTATTTGAGCTGGGCATTCAAAAACCCAGGGACCCAAAATCGATGACAGTTTTCAGCAACTTGCCTGAGGTAATGGAGCAAAGCCCTGGCAGAGAAAGGAGTATATCCCAGTGCTCTGCTGCTCAAATTGCTGCTGTACATACTCTGACATCTTCTCTCCTAACGAGAGCCACACTTATTGTGTCGAGTTTCTCCACCAAATCCAGTGTCAGAGCACTCTGCACACACAGACAGAGGGATCTCACTTCACCTGATCGCTGCATTTGACTCCTATTAATTTTCAACAACGGTTTAAGTGTGTTAGTATTCAGAGCCAGCCAAAGGGATGTGCTACACACAACTGTCCAGGGTGCCATGATCACCATGGTTTCTATCTGTCAGCATCCTTTCCAGACAGCATCCGTGAACCTCTGGCTCACCTCTCATTGCAAGACAATTGAAAACTCAGTTTTCCAAGATTCTACAATCACAGCATCTACATCAGTTATCTTAATGCTTTCGTGCTGCCGGTACACTTATTTTCCAATCATTAGACACTCTGCAACCACATTTTGAAATCTAAGAGCTGCTGAAACTTCACATCCTCAAAAAATGGGCCTCTCCATCACGTAATCATTCCCTTCACCAAACCCTCCTTCCATCTCAGTTCCTTATCTGAGTCTGCCTGGGTCTCTTCTCAGTCTGCAGACACACAAAGAGCATTTTGCAGGGCAAGATAAATCTGCAGTACATTGACCTCCTTTCTTCACATTCTTAAACTTATGATTAATGCATTGTGTTTTATACTTTCTCTTCTTTCGCAGAAGGATGAAATACCTCAGATTACTTTACAATTACCATGGCAAAAGGGTATACACGCAAAAATGTTTCCATGGAGCTGCTGAAACACTGTAAATTCACAGCTTCACTTCCTCTGTAGAAACTTATTTGGGTGTCCCTCCCTACAGTTTATTTATACAAGTTCTAAGAGAGACCTGAGTCTGGCACCAAGAGAATCAAACCTCCCTGCTTATTCTGGTGAATGGGAGTTGCATATGTTGGAGTCCCTGGGATTCTTCTTGTCCCTGAATAGCTGCCATTAACATTTATAGGGGGTATGCATATTGAGGAAAAGAAGAGAATGGGCACCCACTGAGAAGAGAGCAGACTCCAGCAATTCTATTCTTATCACATTGTGTGCTTTAGTCCTCACTAATCTCAGCAAAGTATCCTCATGCAAGTGTTCTGAAGTGGATTTTTTTTCTTTTTATCTCCATGGAAATTGTTGGGGTTTATTTTTAATAAGAAAGGTGCCGAACAGTTAGCTTATGCTCCAGTAAGTCCACAGAGTAAAATTATCTCATTTAAATATCTATTCAACTCTCAAAACAAATATCAAAGTTCAGACTGCAGATACATTCTTTGCTGGAATAAGTAAGAAACTCTCCTTTGTCCCTGTTCAGGCTACTTCCCTCATATATGCACCTGTGTTCTCTTGTAAACATTTTAACCTATCAAATGAAGGTCTCTTTCCTTGTCACAGGGCCAACAGACCTTCACAACATGAGTAGCTTCCCAAAACTTCCTCAGCACTACAGCCAACAGCATAGCTTCACCACAGGGAGGATAAGAAAAGGCCATGCAGTGACAGGATTTTCGCTCTTGCCAGCTCTGAGCAAGATTAAAATGCCAGCAGCTACTCCCAGTTAGCCCCTTTAACTGTTGTTATCACCAAGAAGGTGAATCAGTGCTGTGCAAATGCTGGGAAATCTAATGAAAAATGTTAGTGCCAGCAGAAGCACAGAGGCTTAACTGAAGTGCTGATAGAGAATACTTTGGACAGCAAGAACTGATAGTTTTGCTACAGAGAGAAAAAGACTTCAGACTTGCCTTTTATTCTTCAAAAGCACACATGAAATTTTTCATTTAGCTAAGACTTAAATTAAGGTTTTGATTTTTAAAAGTTTTACAGTTCTCTCTAGTCTGCAAGCAAGGAACACTGGTGTCACTTCATCAATATCAAATGTAAAAGTGAAGAGTTTCTTCTCACTACTTCCCACTGACAATGATGAAAAAAAAAAACACTGCCTGAACTAGAAAGACTTTCCCCCCTTTAATTCAGAAATCCTGTGTTCCTTTCATATAATACCAACTATCAAATGGAAAAACATTTAGTGTCTCCTCAGATTTAGCTGACATTTGAATTCTTACAAACTTGGGAAATGTGTAAATGTGGAAGATTACAGTTTGCTAGAAATCAGACAGTTTCCTATAAGGTTACATCAGAAAGTCTCAGCACTACAGAGTAAGTAGTGATTGACATAGGACAGATTACAAACCTGGACTTCAGACACTCTTGTATATCCTTCCCCCAACATAAGAAACCCAAAATATAAGGTCCAGGAGCTTACCAAAAGCATAGAGATGCAACTTGGCAGGACAATATCAGTTCCTCATTTGTCTGGCCCCTTGAAACAAGCCTTCAGAAGAAGATGCAAGAGAGCATACTCTCCTGAAGAATATCCCCATGGAGATCATTTTGAGGAATGAACTGCAACCCAAATACACAGAGCTTGGTTAGGTGACTGCTTTAATGAAAACACAGCCAAGCACACAGAAGTGTTTACGATGATGCAGCTGTTACAAGGTATTATGGATTAAGTTAACTACAATTGTGCTATTGGGTCATTAAATCTTATTCATTCTTCAGAGATCCTTTCTGCCTAACAGTCAGTGCTACAGAAATGAAAATGAAAAGCTCCTATGGCACAACACTACCCTGCTCAGCAGAACAGGTGATGATGCCTAAAACTATGACTGAACTAAACAGAAATAAGTTTTGGAAGGAACATTTGGTAGAGTCTCCTCATTAGCAATATTTAGTCTCTTTACACAGTTGAGTAAAAAATAAATATTTTTTTTTTCTTTATTTTACAATGTTGAATTTAGCACACACCACAGAACTTTAGTGATACAGGTGAAAGCCCACTAATTCTAGTATCCTGACTTGCTGTCCTCTCTATATATGATGAAAAGCCCAAACAGGTCTTTGTATCTGGTTAATAAGGATTTTGTAACCAATTAAGGACATAAAAACCTTGATCAAGCAACTTGCTCCAGCCTGTGATAAGCAATGATTTTGCATCATCATGAGTGTTCTCTATTGTCCTGGTGCTTTGATTGTCTCTCTTTTTATGAGTGCTGTCGTTGGCTACAAAACAACTTGTTTTGCAAAACAGCCATGAGCCTGCACCAAGTGAGAACACCATTCTTCCAAGTGTCTCATTTCTGTTCAAAATAAAGGCTCTTTTTCTCAACATACCACTATCCTTATAGATGTTTTTCTTTATGAAGTGTACCCACAAGCATTGTAGGTTACTGCATTTATGGATTATGCATCCTAGCATGCATAGCAGAGCAAAAATGGCACGTCACTGTAACTGAGAAGAGTTTCAGGACCTTTTTTTCCAGCAACCAAGACCTTAACCAGTAACTGGCAAATAGAAGTTGCCATGCAGAAGGAACTGTAATTAGACCCAAAACAGACTGGTAACACAGACAGAGACAGATGACCTTGAGATGGATAGGTGATCAATAGACAGATAGTCTGATTCTTTTTTTAAATCATTATTGATAGTACATCTTAAATTAATCCATCATTCCGTAAATCTTCAACTCTTTTAAAACAAAAGCATTTTGGAAGGTTAATTTATCTTTTTCATTTTCTTTTGTTTTGTTTTTTTTTTTAACTAACACATACACTAAGCAGCAACCGAAAGGCAGGTAAATTCAAGTTAAAGCAAACTAGTTGTACTCAAACATTTTTAATTAAGCATGATAACCAATTACAGAAATACCTGGAAGAGCTCATGATTCGCTCTCACATCAGAGGTTTCCGAATCAATTTGAAATAACTAGACACTGCTATAGAAAATAAGCAAGATCACAGCATTTGCTAATGAGTTTCAAAAATGGATTTCACTGCATGAAAATGTTCATTGTCAGGAGAAAACCTGTGTTCCCAGAATCTTTAGGGTCATTTCCATTTGCATTCGACTGGAGAAAAGTCCTTTGTTCTTTTCTTCCTTCTCACATCCTCTACAACTCCACACTTTTCTTCCCTCTCTCTCCCTCTGTGAGTTAGTGTTTTGCATCAATGAGGTAGACTAACTGCTAAAAATACAGCCAAATAAGACTCTTTGTGCTGAAGTATTTAGAATACACTTCAATTAGAACCTAATTTCTCTATGTTTCTCTGATTATCTTGAATATAAACTTGGAGATGAATGACTTCTGGAAAATTTTATGGCAGAACATGCAATAGCAGAACTCTGAAGCGCACACTAGGGTAGTATATTATGTTATGAATAATATCACTTGAATATTTGCAAAATGTAAAGCTTTTCTGAGCTCTTCTTCTTCCCACAGGACTTGAACTCTTGTTGAACAAGCTGCTCAAAGCTCACCACTCTGATAAAAATCTGCCCCAACAAGAAGAGTGACACTGACATTATTATTATTATTATTTCACTGTTTCAAGTTTCCAGTTGTTTAGTCTTCCTGCAAAACAAACAAACAAACAAAAAATTCCAAATAAAAGTCCAAACAAAAAAACCAAAACTTAAAAAAAAAAAAAAAAAAAAGGTATCCATTTAACCTACTTGTCCCTAACCCAGCAATGTTTGGAACAAGATGAGATCTGATTATAATGAACTTTTCTTGAAAAAGGAATTGCAAACTGTGTCCCAGACCCTGCAATCAATTATTCATGTGAACAACTTTGAACTCAGCAGGAGTACCCAGAGGCATAAACTTTCTTACAGGGGAACAGTTGGCAAGATCAAGACCCACCTC
This sequence comes from Formicarius rufipectus, assembly GCA_013399695.1. NCBI lineage: Eukaryota > Metazoa > Chordata > Aves > Passeriformes > Formicariidae > Formicarius > Formicarius rufipectus. The sequence continues at coordinate 278,686 of VXAU01004742.1, read as the reverse complement.
AGGAAAAAGACACACAACACAACATATGAACCCTCTGTGACTCTTTTTGCTTTATTACTTTTTCCCCTTTCTGTCCTTGTTATTCTTCAATTTCATTTGCTAGTGTATTTCCCACTTCCAGCTGGGAGTAGAAGTGAAGATGACAAAATAAGAAGACAAAAGCTTTTGTTATGCTCAGCTGGAAGAGAAAGTCCTAAAAATGTCTAAAACAAA
>VXAU01004742.1:255183-278404 GCA_013399695.1 Formicarius rufipectus | reverse complement strand
CATAGAGATTTCCAGACCAATTTTTAACTCCCCAAAGGCACCATAATAGTTCAAAGAAATGCTGTAAAACTTATAATGGAAAGCAGGGGAAGAAACCCAAGTTACTAGCTCATAGCAATTGTCTTGTCTAACTACCTTCACCCTAATCTTCCTCATTGAGGCATTAGCAATGCCTACCCAAAGTGCTACTGCAGAGTCCTCTAGATGCAGAAAGATCCAGGTCCACATTCCATGCAACCCTCATGCCTACCACAAGAGAAAGGACTTCTCTTATGGTCCTCCTCACAAAGAAAGGGGGCTCAAATATCCCCGGGCAGAGAAGATGTCACCCCTAGAAACACTCACCTTAAAAACAAGCACTTCCTTGTCTTGGAGCTGAACAAATTAAGAGCGTGGATGAGATGACTGGCAGCTGATAAAACAAAGCTTAAATGCATAAGAACTGGTTTTCTACACCTGCATCTTTTATTTCAAAACACAGAAACTTGGACTTACAAAGTAAGCTACTAAGTCCAAGGAATTAACGTCTCACTTTCAGGTTAAAGCTGGTAAGATGGAAGCAAATCAGAGGAAAATTCCATAGAAATGAAGACTTTGTGGGACAAGGCTACAAAACAAACAAGGAACAGAAAATGTTAGAATTGTTGGTGTTCCTGAAGAGTAGAAAGGGTAAGACATCTCAAGATTGAAGTAGGCCTTGCAATTAATGGCACTGAGGGGGAAGCAGGAAGAACACCTGTGAACTTCTGCAAGGTGACTGATTGATCTAGGATAACTATTATGAACATACTTGAATGCCTGACTGTCTAAGAATTGCTCAGGAGAGCTGGAACATGTGGAAAATTAGAAGGTGAAGACATATTCCTACTCAGAAGTGTTCCAAGAATGTTGAAAAGCAAATAGTTGCTTTTCATGGCACTGGTCACGTGTATTTGCAAGCCATGAAATGTCTATTCAAGCCATGTGATAGCCACTAGCAGTCTCCAGTATTCAATTCAGTCAAAATCCTCTATTAAACAAATTCAGTTCTGCATCCTATTGTTGGGTAAATAAGCAAGAGAATCCCAGCTGAGATTAAGGTATGGGATATAGGTATTTTGCATGGTGTGAAACTACAGTCAGAATGCTGTCCTGTTCAAATGTCCACACTACTGGGAGGATGATAATAAATTGACAAAGCTTATGAGAAGAGCTGCCTCGATGCTTAAATTGACTGAAACACATGCCCTATAGTGACATTCCTTAGCCTGAAGGCAAGGGCACACAGGTATGATTTGATCAAAAGATGGGGGCACTACCTGAGGTCTCTTTAAAAATGTTTCTTCATTACCTAAACTTAGCAAATGAAAACAGAAGAAAAGTCAAGGTTTGAAAGTCAGAACTACACAAAATTCAAGCCAGTCAAAAGGCAGACTTTTTTAACAGTAAGGATAATAAACCACTGGAGTGTTAGAAATATTACAGGGTAGAATCTTCATCACTGGAAATGTCTAAGTATGGATGGGATGTCTTCAGGTGTGGTTTTTTGGTTGGGTTTTGTTGTCATTGTTACTGTGTGTATTTTTTTGTTTCATTTTTTGTTTATTTGGGGGAGGATGTTTTTTGTTTGNTGTTGTTGGTTTTTTTTGTTTTGGTTTTGGTTTTTTTTTGGTTGTTTGGCAAGCTCAGTTGATAAGCCAATTCGGAAAGTCCTGCAGCCTGCACAACTAATGAGGTCAGAAGTGGTTCATGATAGGGTTTCTGCTGGCTGTGCATTTTGCCTGCTGAATGCAATAAAAAAATCCCTTCCCACAAAACTCAGAAGTGTAGAGTTGAATGTCATCTTTAACACTGTGTTTGTTTCTTCCATTCATCCATTGTTTTCCTTTCATCTGCTGAGCATGTTCTACAAATGTTAGGCTTTATTTGGTGCTTAACAGCAGCATTCCACAATGTCCTAATTATCAGAGCTTTAGAAAACAGGAAGGAGATAGGTCCTTCTAACCAGCACATGGAAGCCTTGAACAGAAGAGTACTCATAACAATACATTACTCTCATTTTAGCTTTTATGCTGGATTGAAGTAAAAAGAAATGGTCCAATTCATTCTGCATCTTTGGTGCTGCAGCACCAATGGGTGTGTTTGGGATCATAAAGAGTTGCTTGGTCAGGGAGAAATCAACAGCTTGAACATTTATTGGGCTATAGGAGCCAAATAAAGCCACAGTCAGTCCTGTCAAGCAATGACATAGACACAAGGAAAATTACACATTCCACTAGCAGAAAGAAAACCTTTTCACTTTGGGGGATTTTTTCAGCCTCTGAGAAGATATTATCTTCTAACTTATCACTAGTTAACTGAAATTGCAAATGATGGGGCAATGAAGATGATTTCAAGGCCAGATTGCAAGAAAAACATTTTGACTATCTCTTATCTGGGCAGTAAGTTTCCCAGCCAGTCAGGGAAGCCAAGCTCCTGATGGTCATGGCCTTTCTGACTTTCAGCACTGATGAATGGGAGACTACTAAAATAAATAATTTTGCTTCCCTGACAACTGTATTCTAAGATATTGCAAACACTTATATGACAGAAATATAGCATACTCTCCAGTAACAGAAGAAAAAATCTTCATAAAGGCTAATAAAAAGTTAGCATCTTGAAACATTTAAATTTACACCAAGATCATGCCAAAACAATGCAAACAAAAAATCCTGAATCAAATGAGGAAATAGTTTCAAAAATATTCTAGAAAACTAATAAACTATGTTTTGTTTAGCCTTGACCAAAACTTATAGAGACTGAGAAGCAGATAGATAGTTCATAGTACCTAGACAAAACCAAACACCTATGTTTCACTTAGGTCAATTCTTTCATGGGTATCTACATAAAAAGCCTAGAATGGACACCTGGGATCATGACTGCAATCCCACGGAAATAGACCTAACTGTGAGAAAAACAGTAAGTACAAAAGCAGCAATGGATTTCCACTTGAGTTTTATTTAAACTCTCATTAAATAACCCACAGGCTCTTTGATAAGCTTAATGAGGTCAAAAGAGAAGTATCTCACCTCTGACCAACGAAGAGGTAACAATATCTGTTACTCAGACTAAGGAAAAGATCCTGCTGACTCTGCATGTTGGAAGCTCATTTCATTGATAAATTATGATGTGACCATTCTTGCCAGAGTCTTTGTCATCATCTGGAAGAAGTTATGACTCAAATTATTCACGTAAATCAGGTCAGATTCATTTCATGTCAGCTTTGGATAGACCACTCCAGGCCATTCATTGATATAAGTACAATTTCACAGCACTCATAAGAGCCTTTGGGAGTCTTTTTGCTAGATTCTTTCCTTAGATTTGGTTGGGATGTTTCCATCATTTCTTAATAGTGTACAGTGTCGAACAGAGTGGATTAAGCTGCTTCACAGCCGCTCCTCCTGACTGCATGCTTACTTGCCTCGTTATGAAGGCGGGACCACTCCACCCCCACTGTAGCTGAGTCAGCACTGGTACTGCTAAAATGAGCAGCTGCAGGGATTGAAAAGTGCAATTTGGAGTTAAAACTGACCATACAAAATGACAGCAGCAACAGACTGCTTATTTGGACCCAGCATGGACTCAATTCTTGAGCTCAGGAAGCTCAGTGCCTAAACTGTTGAACAGTTTGGCTTCTTGCCTGGATATGAGATTAAAAACAACAAGACTTTGGTGGGATTTCCAATAGCTATTCTGACTGCCAGGTGAATTTATATATCTAGGAATTATGATTTCTGGCAATTTAAAGCAAATGCTTCAGTTATCATACCAATCACAGATAAATGAGCTCTATCTCCATAAAATTTCATAAAATCACACTATGGTTAAATTGTTACCAAAACAGATCACATGTTCAAGTAACTCCATTATGATGCTCCACAAACCACATAAACCAAGACAGCCTTTTTTATTTTAGTGTGGTACTGTTTTCAAAACTCTTTTCCAAAGTGATATTGCTGTTTGTGTGGATATTCATCTCTCCAAGAGCTTATTCTTAGCATGACTTTGGAACTCATTGGCCAAATTTAGACTAGCTGAAAAAAAGGACAGAGCATAGAGGCTGGAAAAGTCTTAAATTCCTGTGAGTATGATGAAAAGAGATAACAGGGTAAGGAGATCCTACTACAGAAAGGATCACTGAAAGGCTGTGATGTAATATAAGGCATAAGTTCTTCAAGCTGAATACTAAACATTCCTACAAACACTCAAAATCCACATACCTGCAGCAGCATTGCAGGCACATCAGTGTTGCTGCCAGACTACCAGTTGCATCGTTCCATCTCCACCATCAGTGTTTTTTCCCCTCTCCCTTTCAACTGCTTGCATGTCATCAAGAGATTTCAAGGTGCTCTACCTATATCTTTAATGTAAGATATATCAAAATATATCTTAATATATTAAGATATATTAATATCTTATATATTAATAATATATCCTTATATATTAATAATATATTCCCTTAATATCAAAATGCATTGTAATATTTAAACCTAATTTTGATTATAACATAAACTAAGACAAACAACTTTCTAAAATACAGGAAATTTAGTATAAACTTGAACCTGTCGTGGACAGTTACCAAAAGAATTGGTGAGCCACAAGTGAAATAAAAAAGGACTATAGTCAATCTTCATCCCAAATGAGCTTAAAAATGAGCTCCATAACTCCAGGCTTGCTTTCAGTCCATCTGATCAGACATGCACAGAACGCTCTACCATGCCATCTGGTCCTCAGAAAGTCTCTTTCTTTCTGCCACCTCTAAGGCCTGTCAGTATGTTTGTCCATGCTCCTTTTCAAAAGTGTCCCAGCTCCCTTTACCTGTCCCATTGCCCACAGCTCCTGTCCCTGAATATCCTCAGTTGCTCACAAGAAAGATGCAATCTCTTGCTCCCTCTGCCAAGAGTTTCTTCTGGCCCTTAAGCCTCTTCATACAGGACCATGACCTAACATAAAGCAACCGCTCCACATTCTAGCTTCTGTAGATTAGATACTGATCCTGTAAGCACAGAGGCTCTAAGGTATAGTTGTAATGATTCAGCTGAAAAGAATGAAATATAACTGCTGGTGGATTATTTTCATGCTCTTTTCATTACATCTTCCCTACTCATATGTGACTGTCAGCTAATACTCTCATAATGTTGGAGGCAAAAGCCAATTCCCACAGATGACAAAATTCATACATAGTTCAGTGGCAGAAGTGTTGCACACCTTTAGTGAGCTTGATACTGCTCCCACTCCAGAACAGAACAGGAACTTTTTCTGATGAACCTACAGTTAACTGAGAAAATTCATTATACTTCTAAAGTGCTCAGATATTATGATGATATTACCCATGCAAATAATTAAATATAGATTAATTTTCATCTTTGCAATTGAGATCCCTGTTTAGCTCACAATTCTTTTTACCTCAGACAATAACTTTTAAACCACCTCACTTTCAGCAGTCTCTTATTCTTAAAAGTTCCAATTAAATTTATAGTTGAAAATTACAGAGCTGTATTTTAAAAAACAGACATATTGTTCCGCTCACTCTATGGTACAATCTATATACCATATAATATATGGTATAATCTAGCTGGCAGCCTATAGGCTGATTCCTTGGAGAGCCTGGGACAGGGGAACAGGAGAAGCATTTCTCTATTTCCTGTGAATATGTAACATCAGAAAGATAATGGCATCTCCTGGAGTACTTTGCATTGCATTCTTTGGGTAGATGCTACTCTGACCATAGAGGCACTGTCAGTTCATATTTCTACTATGGAGCAATCTTTGCTGCAGCACTGTCAGCTGGAAAGAGACCTAGATAACCTTGTTGCCACCCCTCTGCCCTGCACGAGTATGTAAAACTGCATATTCTTGACAATAAATACTGCTGCTTTAATGTGCAACTTCACCCTTTGGTCATACTCCTTGACTACCAGTAATGGCCTGAGGTGGAACTACACATGGCCCATGGAACTGGAAAAGTTTTGATGTTCATAAAAAACTTTGTTGCAGAATTGAAATGCTCTTGGTTATATCCTTGGTTTGCATGCAGTAGCAGGGCAGGAGTGAAGACGCAGTAGCAGGGCAGGAGTGAAGACACAGAATCGTCTTGACAAATGACAGAAACATTTCTTATGTGTTTTGGAATAGGTTGTTCATGCCTGGTTAAATAGGAGAATAATCAATTCAAAGAATAAGATAATCACAGAATAGTTGAGGTTGGAAGGAACCTCTGGAGGTCATCTGGTCCAAGTCTTCTGCTTAGGCAGGATCACCTAAACACAGTTGTCCAGAACTATGTCCAGACAACTTTTGAATATTTCCAAGGATAGAACCTACACTAGTAGTCAGTCATCCTCACAGCCGAAAAATGTATCCTGACATTCAGATGGCAACTTCCATATTTCAGTTTGTATCTATTACCTCTAGTCCTGTTACTGGGCACCACGGAGAAGAACCTGGCTCCCTCTTCTTTGAGACTTCCATTCTAGTATTTATATATATTGCACTCCCAGTGCTGCCCTTCTCCAGCCTGAAGAGCCCGAGTTATCATCCTTCATCATAGAAGAGATGCTCCAGTACCTTCATCATCTTTATGGCTCTTCACTGGACTATCTCCAATATGTCCAGGCCCCTCCAGTACTGAGAAGTCCAGAACTGGATACAGCACTCTGGGTGTGATCTCACAAGCACTGAGTAAAGGGGAAGGATCACATCCTTTCACCTGCTGACAATACTTTGCTGAATGCAGTCCAGGATACCATTAGCCTTCTTAGCTACTAGGGCACGCTGCTGGACCATGATCATCTTGGTTTCATCAGAACATCCAGATCTTTTTCTGTGCTCTCTAGCTGCTCTCTCTGGACAGTGCCTGTCATATATTGCTGCCTGGGATTGTTCCTCCCCAGGTCCAGGACTTTACACTTCCCCTTATTGAACTTCATGAGATTTCTGTCAGTCTATTTCTCCAGCTTGTCAAGGTCCCTCCAGATGGCAGCACGATTCCCTCACCTATCAGCCACTCCTTCACTCATTCATACCAATATCAGAAACATATATTGGTACACTTGAATTTTGTTTTGATTCACTGGTGGAAATTAAAAGAAGCAAAGCAAAACAGTGTACAAATAGTCTCTCATAAGTATACTACGTGGCAAAGCCCTGATCTGCAAAAATGGGATTGGTGATAACTGATGCAAATGATAATCTTTCAAACTACAATAAAAACTGCAAATAAAGGTATTATGGTGATTATTTTACAAATAAAGCTCGAGCTTGGGTTTGGGTTTTTTGTGGGGTTTTCTTGTGTATTTTTTTTAGATTTCAAGGCTTTTATACAATATCAATAGGAATTAATGGATACAGACTCAGAAGATGGGTTTGCACCTCATCAGTGAGTCTGTTCCGGAAAATGCACGTAATTATGAAAACAATGAGGTAAGGTAATATGGAAAGACAGGAAGGAAGAGACTTTGTCCTTCACTATAAAGTAGTCATAACAAGTTCTTGTTTTCTTTGATTAGGAAGCCAACAACACAAGAGTGTCTTGCAGCCCAAGAACATATTCTAGTTGTTGACAACATGAGATCATGGGCATGGATGGATAGCAATGTATCTACCACCTACACAGTAGGAAGACAAAAAATCGAGAAGGAAAGAAAAAGAACGTTTGTCTACTTCTCAAGTCTCTAATCATCCAAATATCCCATTAAAAAACCTCACATTTCTGTTTTTCAGCTTTTGCCTGCTCCACACCATGTCTTTGATCCCATATCTTGGATAACTCGGTGTTTGAAAGTGAAGCCGAAGAAGTCAATTAGTTTCTCCTGATTAAAAGCCTATGAGGATCCAGCTTCAAAGCTCCATGCAAGCAAAATAAATGGAGTCACTCTGTGAGGCAACTGCCCCCATGTTGGGCTTATGATTCCGGCAGCTACTTTCAGTGTTATGGAGGAGGATACAGGATGACAGAGGTCTTTCTGTATACACCAGACAAATACTTTGAGCCTTTTGTTAACATTCAGAAGAGTTTCTCCATGGTCTCAGAGGAGAGAATAAACAAGAATAGTATTGTTTCTACTGTAACTACATCAGTTGATGATGATGACAGTGATACAGGAAAAGAAAAGTGACCTTACCTCCTCTGCCTTCTGCTCTACCAATATAAAGGCCTGGAAAGGCAGAGAGATGCATAACATGAGAAACAGAGTCAGATATAAAGAAAAAAAAATGTATCTTTTTAGTGGATGTCCCATTAGGCAAACTTTTAGTAAGTACTATTCACATGGCCTGTATCTGAATTTTAGTACGTTAAAACACATCAGCAAATATGAGTACATTTCTTATTCTAATTAGGTTCTCTGCCGCCCCTGGAAGATACTAATTTGAGATCTAATAACAAAAATGGGATAAACAATTTTTCTGTTGAAAGGATGATCAACAAGACTGGTACAACGTTGATTAAAATAAGTAGAAATTTCTGCTTTCTAATCTGGGATTTTGGCTAATTCTGTGGGACACTGAACACCCAGTTTACAATCTTTTTAGCCTCAAGCAGGAGACATGAGAGAAAAATCCCCAGCAGGGGGTAATGTAATGTGACCTCATTGGGGTTTTCCTACAGAGATGATAACACAAGTTTTTGATCATGACAGGGCACCCTGCAAATATACTAGTTAGCTAGGATCTGCTGAAAATTTAATATGTGTGGGGCTTTTTTTTGGTTATAGAAGTGCTAATATTATATGAAGTTGTTATTGCAATACTAGTGGGTGAATCATTTAATATTTACCTGATGCCTATAATATAAAAACCAGTCCAAAATTAAAGGGAAAAAAATCCCCACCTAGAATCCTGGGGTCAATTTTAGGGGAATAAATAAGAGTTCAGCACCCAAATGCCATTGAAAAGTAAGAGAAGTTTATCATCCAAGTCTAAATGTTGTCTAAATCTGACTAGGCTAAATGTTTACGTGCAGTTACATGCTCTTCTAATTGCAGAGAAACTGGAAGAGTCAGAGATGAGCCTGAATCACAAATTAAATACAATACTAATTTGCTCCATTTAGAGCTTTTGTTTTACTGTAAACAAACATCTTTTAGCTTGCTCTGTCTATTTTAAGATGAAGACTGTACAGTGAGAAGTGGATTTTCCTAAGATACTCATACCTCTGGGATCAGTGCTTCAAAATACACACCATGTACTTCAACTCTGACATGGGGGGAATGCCAGAGAGCTCGAAACAGAGTGGTTGGGTCAGCGTAGTTACCTGTTCTGCCTCTCACTTCACACTGCAGCCTTACCCTCCCTGGTGAGCCACAGCAACTGTTTTACTGCTCTGTAAGCCAGATCACTCGAATGCTTGGGGTTAAAAGTAACCCTGAAAAGTAACAGCAAAATAACTTCAGTGACCTAGCTCACTGACTCAGCTCTCATCCAGCTGTGTCAGCAGAGCTGAGGGAGTTGGGACGGTGAACTGCAATGCAGTCTTCAGCATTTCCCAAGCATCCTTCCCAAACATAACGTGCAATGACATCCTACTCAGCCTCAGCAGCCCTAGAAGCTCTATGCTTCTTACCAAAAATACCACAAATTATAAGGCTGTGCTTTGGGAAAATAGTACACTTGGCTTCAGAGTTCATCATATATCATGGATGTAGTGTATTAATTCACTCTGCCAACGTTGACAGGTGAATTTTTACCAGTTGGCTGTATCAGCAGTTGTCTGTTGCCCTATAGCCAACATGCAGCCACTGTACCAACACACGATCATCCATTACTGTGAGTCTGTGCTCTGTTCAAAGAACACAAAAAAAGCAACTATGATCCTGTTCTTGATCCAGACCAGATACCTGTTGTGCAGCAACCTAGCTGGACAGATTCACTGCTCAAGAGTGTAGAATTAGAGGCAGAGCAAGGCTGGTGTGAAGGCAACCTCACCCCCTCCCTGTGCCCTAGCGCTGTGCCAGCAGCGGTTGGGGCAGCAGCAGGATGGGCACACGCAAGGAAGCCAGCAGCATTCACTGAACATCACACCAGTTTGTCTGCAGGAGCTCTCAGTACTGTTGAGACAATAAATGTATTGCCATGCAAGTTTGGGAAATTATTTTCATCCAGCTCTAATGGCGTTTTGCTTTAAAAATTCGCCCACTATGTAAGAGAGTGAAAGCAGTGATGGATCACTTTCTGCCTGGCAGCTGACACAGTCAGTGAAGGCCAACTGGAAAGGCCTTCTTGAGGAGGGAGAGCTGATATGTATGCCATTCCAAAGCTATACTGGAAGGGTAATGTTTCCATAAAAGGTAATGCCGCAGCTCAGAGATTTTACAGGGAGATGTTGTAATGTGCCTGGGGCAGCTTCTGCAACAATCAGTTCCCAGCTCCAAACCAATCTTGGTCACTACAAGAACAGCTCAAGTTCAGATGACTGACAAACATCCTCTGAAGCTCTTGGGTCATATTGTGACACGATCTGCACTTTTGGGAGATTACTTCGTGCTTTCAGAAGCAATCACTGAGTAAAGCAGCAGTTTTCACTTCCTTAGAGGATGTGGAGTCTGTAGAGGTCACTTTTCATTTCAAGATTTCGGATCCCTGAATAGAGCTCACTTGCCTTTTCACTATAATATTTCTGATCCTTTTTTCCTTCTCTCTTTATTTTTTTTTCCTGTTGATTATGCCTCTAGTCCTTACAGATTTCAGAGAGGAGAAATGTCTAGCCAGGTTTTCTCTTGCAAAGTATCCAAGAAAATAAATGGAAGTATCTTGCAAATCCCAACCAAGCCAGTACAAACCAGTGAGTGCAAAGAAAGAAAGGAACTGTAATATTCTGGAGATAAAAAGCAAGGGTAAGAAAAGGTCCTGTGTGTGCTCTTGCCTCGTTACATGCGTAAGAGATTCATTGCAGTCTTTAATTGCTGGGGGTGGACAAGGGTTGAAGAAGAGTGCCAAGGCAAAAATAATGGAAACCTGACCAGTGATGGGAGCTGATTACTGTTGGCAGACTGTATAGGTTTCAAATTCATGCTGTGCCTTAGGAAATAAGTCCTGGCTGGGATGCAGTTTTCTGGAGTATCCCTAAGGAATATCTATCAGTGATTCATCTAAGCAGCCACTGGATATCATTACCACTCTACTGAAAATGAGGATAAAATAACAATCTGGAAGAAATAAAAGAAACAAGTGCCCCAGATTTTCTCTCAAATTGTAACAAAGAGATCACAAGGGTGGATAAAGAAAGGAGGGGGAAAGGAAGAGAGGGATGAACTTTTCATCTGCATGTCCTCGGTTTGCCTTTAAGCTGTGCACATCTAGTTTACTCTTGTCAGAAGCTACCATCACTGTACTTTGTAGTTCTCAAAGAAAGAGATAACTGCCTTTTTTTCCAGTCACATGCTTACTAATACAGAACTGGATTTTTTTTCTCCTCAGCCCTACACAGTAGGACCTCCATCACTCAAAGTAGCATAAGCTTTGCTAGAGATGATAACGCACCATCCAACACAAATACAATGCACAAGCTTTGACAGGTTCACATTTTGAAGTTTCTTTTGAACTCACAGTTCCTCTCTTTTTTGTCAGCTGAACAGTGGCCAATTATAAATTTTGGCTGTTTCCTAAGGCCCCACCCGTACCGCTCCAATATATTATGTTCCTATGGGTGTGTTCCTATTAGGTTATTTTTATGCCTTCAAATAGTTGTTGGGCATTTTCCCTACCGTGGTGTTTAGTTAATACATAACTAGTCATATGGGAGAAAATGAAAGAGGAAATTAATTCTAGCAAGAAAGAGCCTTATAGACCTTTTCTTTTTCCTTTTTATTTTTTTTCCTGCCAAAAACATGGGAAGAAACTTATTTGTATCCATAGCATCATATACTAGATGGACCTCTAATAACAGTTCCCTGATTTACATGAGATGCTCCATAGGATCTATTTGATTTGCAAGTAGAGGATCGTTATTGAAATCACTCTTATTATATATAAATACATATCTGATCCAAAGTGAATGTAAATATCTAACACAAACCAAATCCAGTCTAGATTCTCTGAACCTTGTAGGAATTAATTGCAAGAATTACACTTTGGAGGTTTTAAAGTAAGAGATAATTGCCTCTTTTTTCTGTCATGGGTTTACTAATACAGAACTTTATTTTTTCCCAGTCCTCCACAGTGGGACTTCCATAAGTCAAAGTAATGTAAACTGTGTGAGAAATGCTAATGTTAAGCACTACGAAAAATATTCAAATAGGCTATACAGTATTTCAAGTGTGAAACAAAACCTGTGGGTTCAGGAAATATTTTTTCATCCAATTTAAGGAGAACATATAAACAGGAATATTTAACTCTTTGTAGTCTACAGTGAGACCGTACATGCTAATCCCCATTGTACTTTGAGCCCTAATTCAACAAAGACTTAAGACAAACACTTCAGACTTGAGTGGACTACTCAGATGCCCAAAGTATGGTCTGTTTCTAATTAACTTGCAGAGCTACAACCTAGGTCAATAAACTAATATTTCCAAGAGGAATCCCGAAGCAGCTACGGTCTTCCCCTGTATTATCATGGGTGCTTGCTAGTATACTTATTTTCATTCAACTACAGGATGATCTTTTCCTACAAAACCCTACCTGCATCACTCTAATTTCTGCTAAAATGTTTCCCACCCTACTAGAAGGCCAACTGAATAAGATGTTAGAAAGAGGATTGAGTAGAAAACGTTTAGCTGTCTCCCTTTCAGTACTGTACCTATTAACAGGAACTAGGTGTATCCAGCAGCATTGCAGTTCCTAAAATAGCTACAGGAAAAGGAGACAGTGAAATGAAAAAGGCAGTGTGTTAATTCTATTGTGAATTACTATCACAGTTTGCTACTAATTGAGAAAGTAAATAAAAAAGGTCCTGACAATATGTTCTTTTCTAGTGGGGGCTACTCTCATTAAATGCAAAATAAAAGGTTGTTGCTTCTCTTTCTGACTGGAAATCCTGTACAGAAGAGAGAATTTTTTTTCTTAATTTAAGGAAAGATGATCCAAAATTGTATTACAACCAGGCTGAGTAGCCAGATGCATTATGCAGTTTTAATATTTCCTTTGCATTTCATGGCAACCTGTAGTGAGATTCCTCATCCTCAGGGACTTGACTTCCCATGTTGTCCATAGGGTAGTTGTGCAACTCCATTTGAAGGGAGTCATAAAAAATTCTGCCAAGGGTTTCAGCCATGGTTTCTACAAGTTCCCTGAAAGTACCAGGGCTTGGGGGTGCAGAATGCAGGATGATTAGACAACCATTTAAGTAAATCTGAAGAATTAGGATGCATGGAACCCACATGGAAGCAGATGAGCTGGAAATTTTAAAAATGTTGCAGCCTCAAATGTGTATGTATTTACAGACACTGTATAAGCATTTTGACATTTTCAGCTTCAATGACACCTTCACTTGAAATTTAGACATCCATTTAAATTCAAAATACCTGTGCCCTCTTAAGATGCAGACTGAGATTAGTGTTATTCTACTATGTAAGAAAAGTTTTACATCCACAATAGGTAGGGACAAGAAAGTTAAATGTTCTGGTCACTGGACTTCAAAAACTGGGATCACAAAACAGTGTCTTATTACTCGTTCACCTGGTGACTTCAAATAAAACATAAGGAGCTGCAATTTCCACCCTTCAGATGAAGATTTTTGTGAGGAAGGAGGTGAGAAGAATTCCAAAAAGAAGAAGGAAGGTTAAAAAAAAAAATTACATATTGTAGGAAAGAATAAAACAGCCCATGTGACATTCCATCAAGAACTTTGCTAGGCCCCTGCCCTCAGCCAAACAGCAAGAACAGCAAACTATGTTCTTAAATAAAGCAAGTGGCATACAAAGAACTGGAGCGCAAAGGCTGTTTGTTTCTTCTGGGATGACAGTAACAATGTCAAGTAGAAAGACAAACATTAGTCCAAGTAAATGCTAAGGGATTTTTTCATCATTTTTATTACTTTGCTGCTACATAATTTCTCCTGTAAAGAGAATGTATCTCTTAATGTGTAATGTGACACTACACTTTTTCAAGTGACACAGTCATTTAAGAGGTTTCCCCAACTACCACTCTCCTGCATATGCACAGAGGTGCAGTAGTTCACCATTCCCTCAGATTTGCCACTACAACAGGTGACTCAAATGGTCTAAATTACAAAATTCACTTTGTTAAGAGTAATTTTTAACCATATTATTTTTTGTGACCAGATTATAGCACATCCCACAGATGGTTTTGACGACAAAATTCTGGAGAGAGGTGAGCTGAAGCAGAGGCAGGAGTGACTAGCCCACAGGTAGAGGAGGGGAGAATGACTTACACTGCTTTGTTAAGAAAAATGCAATTACATTTGCAACATGAGTGTAAGGGGGATATGTGTGTATGTGTGTGTTGCAGAATTCAGCCCTGGTGTCATTGCAGACATGCAAGGAACATACTTGGGACTGTAAGAATCAAAAATTGAAGGAGATGGGGGAAAGCAAAGCACCACTTTTTTGAAGATTACTCAAAAAATATCTGCTATTCATTGTGTCTATGACCCAATCTAACAGACAGGGAAGTGTATGTGTCAACACCTTTATCAGGAAAGATGAAGATCTGGACTAAATCCTAATCTTGAGAAGGAGAAAGTGATCGGCTATGGGGAGGGAGTGACCTGCAGTTCTCAGCAATACTTATCTGAGAAATGAGAAAGATATGCCTGGATTGAAATATTTGGTAGGAGCCAGCCGTGACAGGCACTGTGAATAATAGGATAAAACACTGGTGTGAGCTAGAGTGGAGTAGGAATCAGGTCTGGATTTTATCCCCAGATCTAAACAGACCCACTGTGTGAATCTTAACTCAGTTCATCTCTTCATTTTCCTTTTTCGTATTTGCCTTTCAGCTGTATTTAGGTGGCATCCTTTGGGCCAGGAAATCTGCAAATGGACGTGCCTGTGTATGCACTGCTGAAAAATACAGTGAGATTTTGATGTATTAATCATTTGCATGGCTTTTTTAGTTCTTTTTCTCCCATTGTACTAGGTACTGTGCAAGCAGAGGTAGAAAAGACAGTCAATTCTCCAGAGGTTATTGAAATACAAAGTATGTTCATGTCAGACTCACAAGCAAGTTATTACTGCACAGTGAGTACCCAACATCTGCTGAGGCATAGTACCTGTTCATACAGGCACTCCTAGCCAGGAACAAGTGGAAGATAATTCTCTTTAGCCCACTCCATAGTGAAAACGGATTGACTAAATCAAATTACATGGTGTTCTCTACCACCTGAGAGTACACACAGACACTGTGGCTCAGGCACTGAGGAATAACTGGTTAAACCATGGTAACTTACACAGAAAGTCTGAACCCTTAGAGAATACAGAATCAATAAATACAAATGGGCAGGGGACTGGTAAGAACATTAGCTTCACACAAATAAATAATAGGTTTCATAGCCAAACTGGAGCTTTATGACAACAAATGCAGTCTTGAGAAGAGTTCTGCATATTCCACAATAAATTAAAAGGATGTTTAGAATTGTTTTTTTCACTTCCTGCAAAATGTTTGTGTGCATCTTGGAAAATATTTCCAAAGCACCCAAAACATTGACAGAGCTGGAACAATGGCACTGACTTCTAATTTTACTACAGTATCATTGCATGTGGAAAGTGGTAACATGGTTAGATTCTGATTAGTGCCCATGACTAACAACTCTTACAACAGCAGCATCAGATGATCACTGGTAACATTTCTTATCAGTTACAGAGAAATGATCGAGAGTTGAAGTGTAGCTGGATGACTTATAGTGAAATTTGGTCATGAACTGATTTTATTGTATAATGCTTATTGAGCTAGAGGGGTAGAATCTGATTTTCCATTTGCTGCCAGCCCATGCATGCAGATGACTGTTAGCTCCTCAGTTATTCTAATGATTTGGTTTTAAAGTCCATGCTAGTTGAGATTTAGTTGATCTCTCTGGTGTTTTGAACAGTAAAACTTTCTGTCCTTTCAGGCTTTTTCTATGGCAAGTTTGGCAATCACTAGCTGCTTGTAGGAGTACTGGTTAGAACAATTATAACTTCATGTACCTGTTGAGGTAATGAAACTCCCAAGGCATTACCTGATATTTACCCATCTTATTTGATATGCTGACATTTTTATGCTTCTGTCAGGAATGATCAATCAGACATATTGGTAATGCAAAAGGTGAAGGATGCTGCTAGTATCATTTTTAACAGCTGTTTCTTTATAGTTTGCAATAAGCGAGATGCTGAAACACAAGGGTCCAGTTCAGGTGTACACACCTAAACTAGATAGATATGAAATTTACCTGCCATCCTTTGGCTTGTTACTTTCACAACACAATTCTGTAGGCTCCAGAAGCAACATAACAACAGCTGTTCTTGTGATATTTTAATACCACTGGAATTAGGAGAGATAAAGAATTCAGAGGTGTATGACATCTTTGAAAATAGCTGTTTCAGTATGAGTTTATTCAAAATTAGACTGTTTTGCTGTCTAGGGGTGGGGGGAGGAAAAGACAAAAAAAAAAATACATGGACTAGACACCAAAGGAAAAGCTGGTGAAGGGCTAGGATGGTCAAGACTATTCAACTCAGACTTAGTAGCAGGTAGCTCTTCCTCAGATAACAACTGTGTTTCTTTGAAACAGTTCAGATGTATCCAGAGCAGCAGAGGAATGTCTGGTAGTTGACTGGAAAATTGAGTTTCCAGAATACTTTTGAAAATGAATTCTCTCTTTCAACCTACACAAGAAGACACATTTGTTCAGTTTGTTCAGAGGAGATACACTATTAATGAAGAAATGCAACTACTTCAACAACAAAGCAAAAATACTATTACTATTTTCTAATTACCTTCTGTTATAGTTTTAGAATTTCATGGAATTTTTCTTTCCCCTACCACCAAAAGAGGAGTTAATGGCCCTTATTTTTCTCCACTGCCAAATAACAAAGGGGCAGATGATGAGTGAAGGTGTCACCTAGCAATGGTAATCACTGGGGTGGGGTGTGGTAAAGGAAGGGGGGACTTTGTTTTTCGGTTTTGCATGGGAGGAGGACTACTGTGGGAGGATAGAGAGACATTTTTCTCAGAGAAACCTGCCCTGTGAGTTTGGACTCTTGCCTTTTTTTTCTCCCATTTCCAATCCCTGGATTTCGGAGCTTTCCGGTATTTAAGAGAGCGAGAGACAGAGAGATTTACCATCTGGGGCTTTTGTGGCAGGCTTCCTGAGAGAGCCAACGGCTGCCAGCCAGAGCGCGAAGAGCCCCGCAGCATCAGTGGTAGCCCCNCTGTGGGAGGATAGAGAGACATTTTTCTCAGAGAAACCTGCCCTGTGAGTTTGGACTCTTGCCTTTTTTTTCTCCCATTTCCAATCCCTGGATTTCGGAGCTTTCCGGTATTTAAGAGAGCGAGAGACAGAGAGATTTACCATCTGGGGCTTTTGTGGCAGGCTTCCTGAGAGAGCCAACGGCTGCCAGCCAGAGCGCGAAGAGCCCCGCAGCATCAGTGGTAGCCCCCAGCTCAGAGTACCATCCCTCCTCCAGCCAAGGACTAAGAGAGAGTTTTGCCCACGGAAAAGGATCCCAGCTCTTTTCCGTCTCTGTGCGATGTCTCCCACTGACTCCACACTGCCCATCCCGGAGAGACACACTGAAACCTTTCCATCCACCCCTGGGGGGCAGTCCAGCACTGACTGAGGAGCAACATCGCCACTTGCTGTCCATAAACATTGCTGCCCCAGTAGGAGCAGAGACTGTGGGGGGTTTGGGGTGGGGGTTTACCCACAAATTGGTCATTTAGTTCTGGCTGCTTAGTTTCTCTTGAATAGAGATAGATATACATAGAGATAGAGATAGATAGATAGACATAGAGATAGAGATAGAGACAGAGATGATAGAGATAGAGATGATAGAGATGAAAGAGAGAGAGAGAGAGAGATGATAGAGATAGAGATAGAGATAGAGATAGAGATAGAGATAGAGATAGAGATAGAGATAGAGATAGAGATAGAGATAGAGATAGAGATAGAGATAGAGATAGAGATAGAGATAGAGATAGAGATAGAGATAGAGATAGAGATAGAGATAGAGATAGAGATAGAGATAGAGATAGAGATAGAGATAGAGATAGAGATAGAGATAGAGATAGAGATAGAGATAGAGATAGAGATAGAGATAGAGATAGAGATAGAGATAGAGATAGAGATAGAGATAGAGATAGAGATAGAGATAGAGATAGAGATAGAGATAGAGATAGAGATAGAGATAGAGATAGAGATAGAGATAGAGATAGAGATAGAGATAGAGATAGAGATAGAGATAGAGATAGAGATAGAGATAGAGATAGAGATAGAGATAGAGATAGAGATAGAGATAGAGATAGAGATAGAGATAGAGATAGAGATAGAGATAGAGATAGAGATAGAGATAGAGATAGAGATAGAGATAGAGATAGAGATAGAGATAGAGATAGAGATAGAGATAGAGATAGAGATAGAGATAGAGATAGAGATGATGAGAGAGAGAGAGAGAGAGAGAGAGAGAGAGAGAGAAATGGAGATAGAGACAGATATAGATATATAGTAGTTAAGAACTGTTAGCCTTTCTGGTATCATACCTTAATTAAATATTGTTTTGAATCTAAAGGAGGTTTGTCTCCTTCTTTGGTTTCTAGTTCAACAAATTTCTTAATTTCCTCTAAACCTAGACACCTTCATTCACTGATTTTCAACACTGAAATACAGAAAAGCAGACATTCAAGATGCCATGAAACTACAAGGATTTGCAGTACCAAGTTTCCTACTTGGGAGGCAGTTGAGAGGTACTGACAACAAGCTAAGAAAAAACAGGCAGGTTGCAGAACATTTCCACAAAATCAGCAAGCTCTGATGCAAATTTTGTTTCTTTGTTATTTTGTATCTCTCCGTGGGAATCTCTGTCACCTTAAACCATCTATGGAATAAGCAGAAATGGAGTAGTTCCTTTTGTGTCTAAAGAAGCAACCAATCAAACCACCACCTGTTTTTCCTCCTCACTTCTAGAAGAGGATAAATCGTGTAACAAATTCAAATTAGAACAAAGCATTCAAATTTGTTGAAATAATCTCTTTCTACAGTTTTGGAGGCCTTATGGGAAAAGGGACATCAACAAAGAACAAAACTGGTCAGAGAAGGGGAATAAACATGCTATGCAGACCTGTATGTAATCACTGGGATCCATCTAGCAAACTTACAATTGCCCGACTAGTCTTTGGTCATTGCACATAGATCTACAGAACTGGGCTTAGAGACTTGGAAGATGTGGCATTCAAGCTTGAGAAAACAAAGTTCCTCATCCCTGAAATTAAAACCAAACAAAAAAAAAACAAAAACAAACAACAACAACAACAACAACAAAAAAAAGTGAAAATAAATTCTCTTAGATTGAGGTATTGAGGTGTCCCCTTTATAAATTCAGAATAAGACCCCTCTTCAATTTCGGAAGATGAGCAGGGCTGGGAAAACTCTGAAGTATGGAGTTACAAAGTGAGACATTCTAATTGTTTCACAGATACTGCAGCTTAGTAGTGAGCTATAGGTGGCTTTTTACTGTTTAAATCCCCCACAGACAACCTCTATTGTTTGGAAATAGGATTTTTCCTGCATAGCTTTGATAATACCATCATATATTCCTAGTTCATGCTGTACTTTGTTTCTGTGCTGGTGACTGAGATTCATGGACATTTTGGCCACCGTCTGCAGGGTTTGGGCATTCCACAGAGTTTGCAGAGGCAGAAGTTGCCACTTTGCATCTTCATTCTGGCTAATCAGTGTCAGTCCATAGGTAGGAATGCTTCCTTCAGAGAAGAGCCACAGATAAGATAGTTGTAGGACAGTATGTTTTATCTGGAGTACTCATCCTAATTTCCAAATATGAGACTGGTTCAAGAGCTTAAAACAATTTTTATCTCCTTTCCAGTCTTACAATCTTAGTTAGATACATAAACATTCAGTCATTCCTTGGATCTTCTTAAATTCTCCACCTCATGACAGGGAAATAGTTTTCAACCAATGCTGATCTTGATCAATTTTCACAACCCTAGCTGAGCCTTTTACTCAGCTACTGTATCAGGGACAGGATTCTTCATGGGTTAATGATGTGATCTACTTTGTGAATTCTACTATCATCATAGCTGTCAGTAGAAGAGGATTGAGGAAGAAAGTACCATTTTGACAATGACCCTCAAAAATGAAAAGAAGTTTTCTTCACAGAGCTGTGGACTTAAAATTGTCAACCACAAATTCATATAATTAATTAGAAGATGAAAATCTTGTGCATGTGCTCTGGAGAACACAATTGCTCTTGTACTAACTCTTCCTTTTTGACAAAGATACAGAAATCTTTCTTAGACATAAATAATCCCATCCTGTCTGAGGCAATAAAAATTTAAAAAATTAGAGTAAATTTTTAAATAGATAGATAGATAGATAGATAGATAGATAGATAGATAGATAGATAGATAGATAGATAGATAGATAGATAAAGGCAAGCTTATTAGAGCTAACCAGAATGTGACACATCCAGGCATGAATAATGCTCAAGGAGACCTCAGGGTCAGAGTGGGCAGTGAATCAGACATTGACAATGCAATATGGTAGGGAACAAGAAAGCTGGCAAATGTGATTTGTCATAAATGAGAGATAGACTGTATCCAGAAAGCTCCCATGGGAATACTCTGGGAATACTCACTGAGCTTCTGATATGACATTGTTGGAAAAAAAAAAAGAAATAATGAAGGAACCAGGGTAAGTTCAAAGAAGAGCAATCGGAATGATCCGCAGGCTTGAAAACTTGGCTGTGGAAAAACTAAAATGGTAAGATAATGGCAGAGGTATCTAAGTGGCTTTTCCAGGTGATTTGCTTAACTAGAGTTCACAAATATATGTAAAGCAGAATCCAGCCTCTTTACACTGCTTTGGCTTTTGTAGGTATCATACAGAGTTCCCTAAAAGCCTGATGTTGGGCTGAAGAAGGACTCTGTCAGCACAGTGACTGTGGGTGATAGCTTGAAGGCTTCCTTAAGAAAGCCTGTTGTCTACAAAAATCTGATTTGTTACCCAGTGTACAACAAGCCAACAATCACACACTCAAGAGAAACATTGATCATTTATTGCAGAGATTTGCAAGTCTTGGTGCTCAGTGGTATTCCACAAATCAGGCACATCAACTATCAAAACTGTTTACTATTTATACATTTCAACAAAAAAAATAGTGTTCATTCATTCACTACAAGTTACACAGTTTTCTTATTAATTAATATTTCATTTTCTATTGACTAATAATTCTCTCACTTTTCATTCTAATTAGTCCCATGCTCAATCTTTCGAGTCAGTGTGTTTCTTGGGTCAGTGGTCCACGAGTCGGTGGTCGCTATCTCCCTTTGCCAGAATTACCTTTTACCCAGTCGGAGCTGTTTTCAGCACAATTGCTGAGTTGGTTTTATAAGTTTCCTGGGACACCTGCTAGGTGTCCTTCTGGCCCATAAGTTCTGCATTCTTTGTGTCCACTATCAGTGGCACATAACAAGCTTTTTTAACCTCCCCTTAGGTCTGAGATGACTGAGGCATGTCAAGTCCTAGACCTTAAAAAGGCTATTCTACCAATAAGTAATTTGCTTTTCTAACATCTTGGCATCTCTTACAGCTTGTTTGTTATCTGTTTCATGGATTAAATCTCACTTCTTGTTGATTATGCTTGAAAGTACACAAAGATCAAACATTAAAGAACAACCTCCCTTAAGAAAATTTTACATATTCCACATTTTGCAACAAGCCCAGTACTAGTTTCAGGGATAACAGTTATGCTGTGGAGATGGTGCTGCAGCACTGTAGAAATTACAGCACAAGCAGCAAGATTGCTACTTGAATTCCTGGTGCTCAGAGTATTTAAATTATGCTAAAAGCCTTGAAATGGTCCAGAAACAGGACACAAAGGTGGCTTATAGCCAGCACAGACCCATCCTCATGACACACAACAAGCAAAGATTGTGAAAGCTGGGTAGGAGAAAAGGAAGAAAAAAGAAAGGAAAAAGAAAAAAAGAAAATCAGAATCACTTTATTTTGACTAGCAGGGGAAAAAAAATCATAAAGGTCAAACCTAAGACTGGAGATGTGAGAGTCAAATGGCAGAAAGCTTCACTTCATCCAACATTTGTCAAGAATCTTAAGGGGACACTGTGCAGCTGAATTGGAGCAGACTCCTATCAGGTAAATAATAAACTGTCAGGCAATTTCTATCTTGTCATTTCATATTTAGATTAAAAAAAACCTAAAGCCTTATTTCAAGCTAAGCTTAGAGGGGTCGGTGGCAGGGGGAAGGGAGGTTGTACAACATGAGTGTGTGTGGAGGGGCTCCATGAGTTCCACAGCACAAGCTGAGATTTCAGTTCGTTCTGCATTAAGATTAGTCATAACCTCGTGAGCGGGGAGACCTCTGGCAAGACGGGGACAAAGCAAAGGCAGGCACCTGGAAAATCCTCCTCCGCTGCCTCCCATTCACGTAGAAACTACCACGTGTGATCATCCCTATGAAGTATCATCTCAATTAATAATTCACCGAAATTTCTTGATTCATCAAGTCCGGGAAGTTCCTGGGAAGTGAGGGAAAAGACCAGCAGCGCATCTCAGGTGCCAAAAGGACTTAAGGCCGGCTCGGAGAATGAGAAGCCGCACAGCACAAAAACACAGCGCACAACAGAGGAGCATGCCTCTCCCTCCTCTTTATCCCCACTTCGCCGATTTTCTGTTTTAGCTATCACTACCAAACGATTGGGAAGAGTCTGGCTGCTCTCCACCTCAAGCGCGGAGCAGCTCTCCGTGGGGGGGGGGGGCCGAAACGGGAGCTCCCTCGTACATCCCTCCCCCTCTGCCCTCCCACCGCATTCAGTTGCAAATCTCCGCCAGCCCGGAGGATCCGGCTCCGCGCCCGCTGCGCGCCCGCCCGGCCCCAGTGCGGCAGCAGCGCCGGCGGCCGCGGCAGCCGCAACGCCGGTGCCAGGGGTGCGGGTGCGTGTGTGTGCGGGCTGTGCGCGCCTGCCGGGGAGGCAAGCGGCGAGGGGGGAGTTTGCCTTGCCTTTTTTTTTAAATCCTCCCCCTCCTCTTTTTCTTTTTTTTTTTTTTTTTTATTAATCAGGAGCAGTGAATGGAAACCAA
>VXAU01004742.1:239063-255151 GCA_013399695.1 Formicarius rufipectus | reverse complement strand
GAGGGGCGAGGAAGGACAGCACTTATTTTGCAAAGTTGGCAGCTGCCTTGCGGAGGGCTCTGCCCCCATCGCCTTGCCAGGGTGACCCCTCCAGGGCTCCGCGCCCTGCCCGGCGCTCCGAGCCGTGCAGGGACTGAATTCGCCGGCGGTGTGAATCAGGCGAAGGGATGCGGCGTCTTCCTAGGGATTGCCATCGCCAGCGAGACACTTCGGGAGAGGAGAGGTGGTGAGAGCGGGAGAAGGGTCGTGCGTGCTTGGTAGAGAAGAATCGTAATATTTAATAATAACAACAACCAAATTATGTTAACTAGAAAATAATAGTTTTTAAAGTCTGTGTCTGTTTCTTGAAACTGCCTAGTTGCTATGACATGAATACAGGGCAAAACCCTTCGGATCAGGAGCAAAATCCGAGGCAAAGTGCAGAACTGAACGTAGAGCACAGTTGAAATGCGCTCTCTCAGCGAAAGGAAGGGGGCAGAGCTGGGGACGTTACAGGAATTGACAAATGTGAAGTCTTTTTTTTTGGTAAAAGAATGGGTTGTGAAGTGTTGGAGGTGGTGGAAGTAAGAAGGTAGGCATACAGGCATTTTTACAAGAGAGAAGTTCGATAGTTGCAGAAAGCACTGAATTTGGTTGTGTAGTAAATGTTTCTAAGGAGCTGGTAATATATTTTGTGTGTCAACTAGATTAAACTATTTATATATTCGTATATATGTAACACCTATTTGCATGCACACAGAGAAACCAATATGCAAAGTACATGTGTATATTCTCATGCAAAAGGCTGAGTCAAGAGATCAGCAATAGCGGTAGAGGTCAGTGGCAGTGGAAAGCAGTCTTGTCACTGCTGCAATAAAATCCATATCTTACGGAGAGTTAAATGCAGTAGTTTTAAGTGCAAGTGGATGATCATCTGAGTAACTACTGGTGACATTCAAAGATCAAGAAGTTTAATGACCAAAATTATTCCCAGCACAATGACACAGCTACTACTTTTATACAAATCAAGAAGACTGGGCACCTTTTTCCTTGTGCGTGTGTGTGATGTGGGATTTTAAAGTTCTATTAGTAGTGCATGAGAGACTGTGCAGCACANGTTAAAAAGTGCTGCTGGCCGAGCGGGAGCCCCAGTGCGAGGCGGGGAGGCTGAGCGGCGGCAGAAGGGGCAGGGGAGCCGCGCCGCCGACCCGGGCGAGGCGAGGCTCCGTCGACCCTTCGTGCCGGTAAGGAGATGCGGCTCCGCACCACTGCAGGGGCAAGTTCCAGCTGTCACCAGCCAGCTGCCTCCTTCCCTTTTTTATTTTTTTTTCCTTCTCTTTTTCCTTTTTGCCGTGCTTATAGGGAATGCTAATNGGCGAAGGGATGCGGCGTCTTCCTAGGGATTGCCATCGCCAGCGAGACACTTCGGGAGAGGAGAGGTGGTGAGAGCGGGAGAAGGGTCGTGCGTGCTTGGTAGAGAAGAATCGTAATATTTAATAATAACAACAACCAAATTATGTTAACTAGAAAATAATAGTTTTTAAAGTCTGTGTCTGTTTCTTGAAACTGCCTAGTTGCTATGACATGAATACAGGGCAAAACCCTTCGGATCAGGAGCAAAATCCGAGGCAAAGTGCAGAACTGAACGTAGAGCACAGTTGAAATGCGCTCTCTCAGCGAAAGGAAGGGGGCAGAGCTGGGGACGTTACAGGAATTGACAAATGTGAAGTCTTTTTTTTTGGTAAAAGAATGGGTTGTGAAGTGTTGGAGGGGGTGGAAGTAAGAAGGTAGGCATACAGGCATTTTTACAAGAGAGAAGTTCGATAGTTGCAGAAAGCACTGAATTTGGTTGTGTAGTAAATGTTTCTAAGGAGCTGGTAATATATTTTGTGTGTCAACTAGATTAAACTATTTATATATTCGTATATATGTAACACCTATTTGCATGCACACAGAGAAACCAATATGCAAAGTACATGTGTATATTCTCATGCAAAAGGCTGAGTCAAGAGATCAGCAATAGCGGTAGAGGTCAGTGGCAGTGGAAAGCAGTCTTGTCACTGCTGCAATAAAATCCATATCTTACGGAGAGTTAAATGCAGTAGTTTTAAGTGCAAGTGGATGATCATCTGAGTAACTACTGGTGACATTCAAAGATCAAGAAGTTTAATGACCAAAATTATTCCCAGCACAATGACACAGCTACTACTTTTATACAAATCAAGAAGACGGGGCACCTTTTTCCTTGTGCGTGTGTGTGATGTGGGATTTTAAAGTTCTATTAGTAGTGCATGAGAGACTGTGCAGCACAAATTACTTACAGCGTAAGATCAGTCCTTTCTCTAAATTTACTGTGCTTCTAGCAGAGGTGGAATAGAGTTCAGTTCTTGTCTATTCAGGATTCTGTGAGGATGGACATGTACATCCTACATGTGTACTTCATGAGCTGTGTGCATGAACATTTATGCCAGGAGAACATTACACTCAGGAGCAAGGTGATTTCTATTCACTTTTGTCACAGGACTGTATGTAATAGCACTCTGAAAATGACATAATTCCAAGGGAATAAAATTTCTTGAACATGCAGCCTCTTTGGTTTTAATCAAAATAGATGTAACTCTCCCAGTCAAGATAAAGTCTTATCTCCTGTATTTGGTGAGCTGAAATCTATTATGCAGATAGTTCTGTGCAAAAGTGCTTGCATGTTACTTAAAACATTCCATAAAATTGATTAACATCTGTTCCTGAGCAATATTATGCTATGGGTAATGGTGCATCCCTCTTCATTTCTTTTTTTCTAATTCTTGTTTAAAGGCAATAAGTTTGCATGTCACAGGAGAGTCAGGTAGGGCTTGGAGGCCTGTGATCAAGATTAAGTATATTCCTTTATCATGGATATATACAGTTTTAAAAGCCTGCCAGCAAAGACTCAATTGGATAGCTCCTTTAAACAGCCCAAACATGCTAATAAAGACTGTAAGGCGGAATCCCTTTTTTTCTCTCCTTTCAGATATTATCTGACATAGCACCAGTAAATATATAATCTCATATGCTTCTGGCTTTCAGCTGCACCATAATCTTTCTGGGCATATTTCTAGTGGCTTGCAGTTGACTTTTGAGCTGGGGGAGGGAAGAGGAAAGCAGCCAGTCTGTTCAGAGTAACGCAATCAGAGGCAGCAATACTTCTTTTTGTCTTTTTTTATTTTCCAGGGAAAATGGCATTGATTCAGTCCTGTTGTCATTCTCTGCAATTATCCCTTGCAGCCATTTAAGGAACTGGGATCCCCGTAGGGACTTATTAATCCCTCTAGGTATTTTAATTTTCACACCAGTTCACAGCTCTTGCATGTGTCCATGCCAGCATTTTAAAGATTACACTTATAGACATGGTCATCATTTTCTAACCAAGTTGTTCAGTTAGAAATACACAACTTATGACTCTTCTCTCCGTCCCTCTCTCCTTCCCTTGCACACCTCTTCCATGCAAATGGTAACCTGCCGCTCAAGGCAGCCTTTCCTTTTGAAAAGTTTGCATTTTGCCATCTGCTGTTTCAATAATATTTAGTTGAGAGACTTCCTTCAAAGCAAAACACATGCACATTAAAAAATGAGTGTTTTTTTTTCCCTACTGCTTTCTACTGAAGATCCTGAAACTAATGCGAACTTGGTAGAAGTTATGAATGTGCCTGTGCTCTCTCAGTGATCTTTCTCTCAGTGAGCAACCCTCTACTCAAGGACACACTAGGTTCCTCTGGGCAGGATTCTCTCTGCAGACTACTGTCCTCTTAGCTCTGCTACATATTTTTTCCTTTGAAGAAGTTTTCAGCACACCAATACATTGCTTGTTAATAGAATCCTGTGGTTTTGGGGGAGTTTGGAAGGAAGCACTGCTGGGTTTTCCAGTAGATGCCTGTGCTCTGAGAAGTTGTCAAGAAAATTGTGAGAGCATCAACATTTATCTGCTGTTACATGAAGTGGTAGTCTTTGTCACTTGCTTAACTCAACCTGTTAGTGCATCCTCTGCCTTTTATGACTAGTTTTAAATTATGTTCTGTTTTTAGTGCAATCTTGCAGCATTATGGCTCAAGATGTGCAGAAAATTGCTTATGGATCTCACTGGAAATTGTGGCTACTTACTAAAATGGAAGGTGTAAAAAGGAATGGTTATAATCCATTGGAAGCAGCAGATCCCACTGTGATGGTGCCTGATCTTGATGGTTGCAATTCCTCTAGTGGCTCTGCCGCAGTTATACCAGAATAAAGTTGAATTGTTTTTCAGTATCTTTTGATTATCATAAGCATGTGGGAAGGCTTTGCCTTGGAAGCTAGGTGTTAAGGAGAGTTCTTCATTAACTCCCTGAAGACCTAGTTAGCTGCAGTAACTATTTTGATTTCTTCAAAGTTTCTGCATCATTTGTGGTTTGCTTATTTTTATTTTTTTCCTAAGTAATTACTTGGGTTCACTACCCTTAGAAACAAAGCTGATAAACTTTTTTGTGATTATCCTGACTGCTGTGGTGGGGCCAAATTTAGGGTCTATGCATGGTAAATCTTTCAAGTGAGTCCCCCGTCCTACACATAAAGTGAAGACTTCTGTGACACACAGAGCCAGTCTCTTCTGCTGACTCTCTGCAGGATTCGGCTTGCAGTAAAAACACCATTCACAAGTTTAAATGTGTTCTTGTTGAGATAAAAATCCAGTAGCAGCTGGTTTGCTGATGCTGCTTGCGTAGTCATGGCAGTCCTTTCTAAGGGGCCTGGAAAACATGAGGAGAGAGGTGTTATGACTTCCCATGTTATTTTGTTTGGGATGAGGAGAGAGGAGCTGTAGAGGGAATGTTTATTGTGATTAAACCCAGCTGTTACCTGTCTTTACTGCTTTACAAAAGGTACAGGGAAGACTATTACTTTCTGTCTGAGTTCTAAAAACACCCTTGAAGAATATATAATTAATGCGAAACATCAGCAGAAGTCGCCATCCTCTCTGGATGTGCTGTGAGTGACGCTGCAGTGGAACTAGAAGGTGAAAGTGCTGGATAAAAGCATTTTTAAACTTGGAGTGCTTTGCATCCATTTGGGTTTTCTATGCTGTAAATCTCAGCCTAAGAGTTGATTTTTCATTCTTCACCAATGTCTGACTGATATCTGTTGGGAGTCTATCCAGGCTCAGGTTTCTGAGCTTCTCCAGGGCCCTGATGCGCATCCTAATCCTCATCATCCATCAGCAATTTCCCATCCCCATTTCAGGCAAGGTTACCTCTCCTTGTACCCATGACCATTTCCTGTGCTTACTCCAGGTGTGGCTGGTTGCCACCATTGTTTAACACTTTATTTATTTTTATTTGTGCACTTGGCACGGAAAGGCCCAAACAAAGACTGTAAATATTGGGTTTTATGCTTTTGTTTGTTTGTTAACAAGAGAATTCCCAGAAGACACTAGCATAACTGTAGTTTAAGACTGTTCATATAGTGGTGTGAATTAATGTTACTGGTTGGTCCATCCAGTCTTGTGCAGCTGTCCACTCCTCAAGTATTTTCCTCTTTCAAAACAAACCAGAAAAGGTAGTTTCTCCTGCAACTCTCTTAGCTGCAGGGAGGAGCAATGCGGATGGAGAAGAGGAACTGCATCTCTCTGGTGAGGGGAGCCTGTGACCTGTGTCAGGACAGAAAAGGCTCATCTGGCATGGTGTCCTTCATGACTTATGGTGTTGAGCCTCCAGAAAGAAGCTTTAAAGAAGTGATTGCTTAATGTGATGGTGCCAGAGCACTTAGTAGCACTGTGCTGAAACCACCAAGATTACAGTGCTACTGCATTATCTTTCTTTACACTCAGCCACAAGACATTCTCTCCATACTGCCTTCTTTGCCAGGCACATAGACAAAAGTACATATACGTTTCCATCTGGTCTCATTCAGGAACAGTGCCAGCCTGGCTATGTTTTAAGTAACCTGTTCAAGAATAGCTCTATTTTGGCATTGTGGGCAAATATTTTATGGATTAATTAGCCAGTCTTGTCAGGATATGCATATATATTTATATATAGTCAGAAGGTGCTTAATCCTAGCCAGAATGTGACTGTTGGCTTTGATTTGCAATATAAATACCCATCGTAACCCCTCAGCTCTTCCCTGGTAACACACTGCAATGCACAGAAGAGAACACTTTATGAATGAGATAGGTCCTGTCCTATCTGGGTACGGCAATTCCTCCCAGCTAAACTAATTTCATTATCTGGATGTAATGTTTACAACTGCCTGTGAGATAATAGGTAGTGTATCTTTCCAGCATTCCCACTTTTGCATCTCATTGCAGAGTCAGAGCAGGAGGACCTCAGAGAAAGGTCAGCAGGAATTGAAAATTAACACAGAAATTAAACACTCGTCAAGTTTCCCCAGGTACTGCAGGTGCATGGCTGTCTGGTGTAAAGCAGAGCTGCCTACTCCCTATCTGGTGCATTTCAATTTGCAGCTAATAGCTTCTGTAAGCACAAAGGCTGCTTAATCAACATGATCATTAGCATGTAGCTCTGCGATTTTGTGCAGGTAACATCAAATTCAAAGAAACTACTTGCCTCTGATAGTAACTCCCCTTAGCATTCTTCAAAATCATGGCAATCCAGACCTGCATGAGAGGCTGTGGGGTGGCAGGAGAACCATGTGTGCATGTGGGTCGCAGCCAGGTTGCTGACACCATGCAGCATGGGGCCAGCCTCTGTACTGACGCTCCCACCCAAGGAAATCTCTCTCGCTTAGAAAGGTATCCATGCGTCCTCCTCCCTCATCCCCCCTAGATCCAATACTGTAACAAAAATAATTAAAAGCATGGTTGCTTTTAGTTTTGCCCTAAGGAAGAAGAGGTGAAATCTGTTTCCTCACTGAATTGATTCTCTTTGAGTGCTTGATGGTTTGTAACTTTAGGGTGTCATTAGCCTGGCAATCATTGTTTGACAAAAGTATCTTCATAGACAAAAAGAAAACGAAATAGTTTATAGTAGCCTGCCAGAGGCGGGNACGAAATAGTTTATAGTAGCCTGCCAGAGGGGGGGGGGGGGAAAAAAAGGAGAAAAGGGGAGACGGGACAAAACCCAACCAATAAAACTCCAAAACCAACAGAAAACATCATTGTAAGATGCTTTGTGGACATTTGGTAGTCTTGTTTCCAGTAAAGGACAAGTAATAGTTGATTGACATGGGGCCTTCATGCAAAAGCTGTTCAAGTATTCCACAATTCACATCTTCACCACACAGCCCCACTGTGAGACTGGCAAAGGGACCCAAATAACAATGGAGGTGAGTGACTTGCCCAAGGTCACACAAGGAGGCCAGAGACCGTAGCATAACAGGGATGCTTAACCAGGGTCTTACAGCAAGTACAGCTTTCAGTCAACCCTCTGTCTTTCCTGCTCACTCTAGTTGTTGGAGCTGATCAAAGAACGGATGGGAGATAAAAGTCAGATTTGGGTCTCTTTTTTTTCATTCAAAAGAAGGGCAATTATTTTTCACAAGGACTCCTTGCAGCCACTTTGACACTCTCCCCAAAGAATTTTCTGGATGTTTTTTGCTAGTTTGTTCAGCTGTGTTTTATGTGGAGAGGAAGAGAGAGGCTGGGCAGCTCCAGAGCCATCTGGGACAGGATTGAATATCTTATTCCCGGGAGAAAGTAATCTGAGCTGTCCCCAAGCAAGGTGGTGATGACCTTCCTATCTGCATTGGCCCATTTGGACTGGCCACAGAGTTTCTTTACCATTCCCTGCCTCATATATTTCCACCTACTTATGCCTGTGGGAGAGAAGGGGATAAAAAAAAGTCACATAAAAGGCTACCTATTCTGCATGCTGCTGCCCGTGGTTTGGGGCAGCCAGAGGTCACACCACACTATCTTCCGTTCACGTCCACGCCTGTATGAATTAATTTCAAAGCACCCCTGCTTTGTAAATATCTAAGGAGTAATATTCTTTGCACACAGATATGAAGGTGAGTCACAGGGAAGTAACTTGAATAAGGCCATGGTGTACACCAATACCCCTGACATGGATATTGATCTTAGCGTAAATAAAATAGAAGGAGAAGTAGAAAAAGACACATAAAAAACAACGCATTAAATTTACAAGTTATATGGCTGGTTTAGGTTGAAGCAGTTCCAGGTTCTGAACTGTGTACCACCCACTATGCCCTAACACTTTTGAAGCTGGCCTGGCAAACTGAACAACCACTGCAAGAATTCAAGAGAACCTATTTCCTCACTTTCACAGTGCGAAGAGTGCTCTGGCAGATCACAGAGTAGAAATATATAGAGTTAGAATCTTTTTCGGGGAGCAAATTTCTTTTGTGAAATTGGTGCTCAATTTAGCTGTCAGGGTTGAAAGGGAAAAAGATGCAGAAGCATCTTTTAAGTCTACCAGCCGCATCCCTTTAAGCAATTCATGCTGTGCCGACCAGTTTTATAAAACTCTCTATTTCATCTAAACTCCATTTAAGTCTAAATAATATGAATGCCCTGCTATGGTATTTCCCTTCTCACTGCTGATAATTACCAAGTTATTTCTGCTATAAACAAATCATGTTCTTCTCTGTCTCTGACTTATCACACCTGGTCCCAGAGCAGTTTGCTTTTAAACATAGGAATAAACTGCACTGAAGTCCAAAAGGCTGTTTGAATACTTAAGTCCTGTTCTGGATCAAGATGTCAGGATTCTGTAATGAAGTATTTACAGCTTTGCAATTATTTCCATGGTGACTACAACATGACCTCCAACTATGTGTATACTTTGTATCCCTAAATAGTAGACTGTGCAGAATGGAGATGGAAAAAAACCTGTGTAAAGAATAATCATCATTTCCCATTGAATTCCCTTCAGTGATACAGTCCTGGATCATTTGTATGGCATGGAGGATTTTCTGCTATCCTTTGGCTCCCATCAGCAGCTGGGGACAGTTGCAAAGGGGATGCATAGGACTGGACTGAGATTTTCACTTGCTGGCTCTGTCTGCTGGAACACAGCAGGAGCATCTTTCCTCTGGGCAAGTGTCACTGTGTGTTGCATCTCTAAAACCAATTCTTAGCTCAGATTCTCCCTTCTGGTACCTGTGTCTTCAGGTCATTCTCTGAGGAGAAAAGGTGGCCCAGTGTGTCATAATTATTAATATTTATGGCTATCAGCACAATTCTGCAGACAATCTAATCTCAAGCAGCTTTGAAATTCAGTGTTTTTTCAAAGCACCATTTTCCATCAGAGACAGAAGTATGCACTCTGATATATAGGAAGGACTTCTCTTCCTCTTGGGGGGAAAAAAGCCCATAACAAAACAGCACAAGAACAGGCTCCTACTTTTCTCAGCATATAATTTATATTGTTGCTAAATGAAATGTATTACCATATTGTTACATGTTAGGGCCTCTTTTTGCAGGATTTCTGAAGCAGGTTCTTCTTAAGCCACCGTAATTCATTTGTCAGATATCTCAAAGCTACTTGATATCAGAGTAACTTTAATGTATGACAGAGTTTTCCTTAGCAACAGGTTGTAATTTCAACCAGGCTGGTAAATGTGAGGTCAGAAGCTGGTTGCTGCAAATCTAGAAGGTTAAAATACACTGCACATCCTTCTTTCCTGGTGCAGTAACATCTGGAATCCTGGACGAGCAAAAGTAAAGTCTGGGCTTATTCAGGGACCACAGGTTTTATTCTCTTGGAATGGTCACTTAATATTGTGTTTTGTGTTTATTACAGAAGTATTTATATTTATCAAACTGGCATTAAAACCAGACTTCATGTGATGCAGGCACCTCAGATGCAGATTTAGTTTCGAGCCTTGACCTGAGCAAGTATCTGTTACATCTCAGAAGCTGTGGTTCACTACAGACAGAGCTGCTGGAGTCGTGGTGCTGCTGGGGAAGGTTGCATTCTTAACAGGCATCCTAACATGGGCAGGCATCCCAGTGCCAGGATCAGCCAGAAAACTTAATTCTGGAGGCTGAACTGAGCAGGCCAAATGCACAGACTAGTGCAT
The DNA here is from genome assembly GCA_013399695.1 of Formicarius rufipectus. NCBI lineage: Eukaryota > Metazoa > Chordata > Aves > Passeriformes > Formicariidae > Formicarius > Formicarius rufipectus. The sequence goes on along the minus strand of VXAU01004742.1, from coordinate 245,164 downwards.
ACCAGTGACTGCAGCTTGGAGGTGTGTTTGACTGGGGCCAGGTTGGTACAGTCAAAAACACCAGAGGCCTTTTGTTATGTCCCAAAGTTAGTATGCTTTGCTGCTGTAATGGCAGTTTCCAGCTGCAATTCCAGCATGAATGATGGAGTCCTCATAAGGAGATGATATTTAACCAGATGGTGCTCCAAGTCCCATTCTTCACTTCCTTGAAAGATGACACAGAGGAATGTTTGATATTTTTTTATATACACTACTGATGGTAGTGCAGAACTCATGGTTATCCCTGCTTTATTTACAGGAAGTGTTGTGTAACAGGTAATGAGGACGTGTTTTCAGGTACCACCCAAATTTCCATATTCTCCTTCGCTTAAAAATTTCTCTTCTTCCCTGGAATTGTTTCATGGTCATGTGTTGTTTTGTAAGATCTCTTGCCCAGCTCTGTCCATGTTAGAATCATAGAATTTTTAGGTTGGAAAAGACTGCTAAGATCATCAAGTTCAGCACTTAGCCCAGCACTGTCAAATCATCTCTAAACCAAGTCTCTCAGTGCCATCTTCCCTCTGGGAAGACAAGGCACACCAGAGGGCCAAAAGGTCGGTAGACTTCAGGAAGTAGGATTTTGTCCTCAGATAGTGCATCGTGGGGCTCCCTCTGCACTAGCTGTTTTACCATTGACTCCAACTGCCTGAACAAAGCAAAGAGACCAAGCAGGATTCAGCTGCAAACTGGGATAGGATGAATTATTGCAAATAACTGAGCTGAGCCATTAGAAATAAGTTGCCAATGCAAGCAAGATTAACTTGATGTGCTGCCTGAAATGAGATATTAGAGATGATAGGGAAGAGAGACAAAACTTTTCATTTAGATGGAAACAGGACAGATTAATTAAGCAGTAACAAACAGGGAACCTTGCCTTGAATTGGTATGAGGCTTGCAGTGCTAATTTAACACAAAGTACAGCTCCCAATTTGTTACTAAATTAAAATGGCTTTTAAAATTGTTTACTTTCTTTTTTTTTTTGCTTCTGTGTGGCAAAATGATTATTCTGGCTAGTTAAAGAAACCAATCAGAGTGGCAGAAAGTGTGGGTGACAAGGGGAAAGATTGTTCTGTTGTGTAATTAAGAAATATACACTAATATCCATGACATCATGAATAAGCACTTCAAAGTAGTAAGTATGCTCTGTATTGCATATTAAACAAAACAATTAGCATGCTGACAAGCTGCTCTGGACATACACTGAAAAGGCATTACACTTCAGGAAATGACTGTTTCTTATTTTTTAGTCTAAAGATCTGCTCACCTGTCTGACAGTAGTATTAAAGAACACTGAGAAAGAAACTATCAATTTTCTTTCTTTCCCATTTTCTTGCAATTTTCAAAGCAGTTAATTTGAGAGACTTTGCAGTTACCCCATTCAAGGGAACTTTCTCTACTCAAAGAACATGATGGAAGTTTGAGACATGGCTCGTGACAGACAAATCCTATGGAACAACAGGGAAAATAACCTTGTAGTGACACTGTTTTTTTATTCTCAAACAGAATTTACTCTTGACAGGAATGAATCCATGTAGTTTATTGTAGAATAGCTCAACAGTAGCAATTTGTCATGTGTTGTGATGTAATTTGAAGGGTTCATTTCTTAAATGAATTATGGATTATGGATTACCTCTGTATATCAACAACAGAGCTGTATCTTTTATGTAAATATTCCCTCAACTTTTCCTTCCTCTTCCAATCCATTTTCCCTCATACAGAGATGACTTTTTTCCATCTAATCTTTTAACGAATAAGGTTTTTAATAATTTAGCAACCTAAAAAATGAGCATATTTCAAAGGAGTTGGTATCAATGGTAGTGTAAGAGCCTCAGGCTACAAAAAAGTGGATGAGGTTACCAAAGTTTTAGAATCAGGATCCCAACTGTCTTTCTGCTTCAGGCGGCTATTTTATTAAAGTTGGTATTAAACAACACTGCCGAAGGTCTGATTAACAATTTATGACTTCCTAAGAAGGATTAGCAGAAGCCTATCATTTTTATATTTAAATCTTAATTTGCATCTAAGAGAAACCATACCCAGGTTTCTATTTTCATTATTTATTATTATTACTACCTCTGAAACATGACTTATGTGTGAACATTGCAGGCACCAGTTTGTTGCACTGATCTGTTAGCACCTCATCCCCTCACGTGTGTCAGAGGGAAAACTGTCCTCTTATGTCTTGTGATGGGCCTGATCCTGCAGAATGACGGGTTTTGTCTCACACTGGGCTCAGTTGTTCTTCACTGTCCCTGAAGTCCATAGGAACAGAGGGTGATCTGCACTTGGCAGTCAGGCTGAGATCTGGAAGACAAGGAGGTGAACATTGTCAAGCAACCATTACTTTGGCGAGTGAAATCCAGATGTACCTGACCGAGGCTTCCCTGACATACCTTCCCCAGAGGGGAATTTTCCTTTTTGACATTTACTTTGTGCACATAGTTAGCAACTCTGTCTTACTGTCTGTTTTCTATGAGTCTCCTAGCCCTGCTTATGATGTTGCTACTGGGCCACTGCTGCTAGAAGAGGGGTCGGGGTGGTCCTGCTGCTATGTTCTGGGGTACAAGAGAGCAGAAGCTGTTGCTTTTTGGTATTACTGAGGCAGCCCTGAAAGGAGCATGCTATAAGATGGGAAAGGGGTGGTGAGTAGGTACCAGTAAATACTTTGCTCACTTTCCTGTGTATGAAATCAGGCCAGAGATGTGCAGCTTAATGGAACAGAGTGGAATTTATTCTACTTCTGGCAAAGATTTTTTTGTTTTGTTTAGTTTGTGCGGTGGGGTTTTTTTGTTCAGTGTTCCAATAGAAATAATAACAATGGCCTGTTATCTGCAGTTTCAAACTGACACCTAATATCTTCCATTGACTGTCTTCTTCAAATTCAGCTGCTTTAGAAAACTGTGTGGCATATTCTCTTTTTTCCCTTGTGTATTTTCATTGCTGATATTCTTCAGTGGATTTAACATTCATTTCACTAAGGGCTGGACGTGGTGGTCATAGCCTGTAGAGCTAAAGGAAAAGACTGTCAGCTAGGGGCTATGAGCTCCACTGGCTCACAGCAAGGGAGATGTTATTTTGGTTTCCTTGAGCTTCTCTAGTCAGTAAGACACTAAAAGGCTCTAAAGAAATGTTGATATTTAAACATTTTCATAGCTTTATTTGAACTCTCAACATATCCATGGCTTTTCTGTAAACCAATAGCTTAGTTTTTGTCTTGATCTTGAAGCCTTTAAGTTTTAAAACACTAGAGCCATAATCTGAAAACTGCCGGTTCTTCAAAGCAAAAACAAACATTACCACAGTCAGAGAAAGATTTCTTATATTCGTGGCTTTTCAGGATATGCTAAACTGAATTCTACTTTTAGGTGCTGGCTGCATTCAAGGATCTGCTGTTAGAGAGGTACTCCAAGAACTGCAGAGTATTTTCTTGTGATGCTTGCATTTGGCATGTGCTTGTGGGCTATTACTGTCAGTGGGATTTAAACAAATGCTCAAAAGATTGTGCTGAATCAGGATGCAGAGTCTATGAGGAGGAAGGTCCTTAGATGCTGGATTAACAACACCGAAGGTTTCTAGCTTATTCTTCAGTTCTGACTAAAATTTTATCTAGTCATAGGCTTAGTTAAAAGAGGACAAATTAATATTATTCCTGTGACTTCCAGGGATCTGTAATAATAAATATGAGCTGAAAAAAACAGATGAAGGAAGCAGAAGAAAATGTGTGAATAAATTATCAACAGTGGACATACCAGGAACTGAGAGCAGTGAGCTCCCCACACTCTCTCCTCACTCTCCCATTAAAAAGTCCTCAGCCATGTAGGCAGAGAGCAGGAGAAGTATCATGGGAGTTCTGTGGCCAGAGGCACAGCAACCAACAGTAGGAGTGAATAGTTTGTACATAATCTCTGTGGTGAATTATTTATCAAAACTATTCTACAGCAAAATATATATTTATTTCTATGACCTTAGTGTATACAGGTCCTAATTGCATGAAGCAGTGCTCTAACATAATAGAGTCCCAGCTGGCAAATATGTTCAGAGAAATCAGTCTTAGTTGCAGGATTATTTGACCAAACTATGGCTAACTTCACAGGAAATCATATTAGAAGAGAGTGGTTAAGTGAGGTGTATCCTAAAGATAGTTGTATCCTATAGATGTGCAAGTTAAATATGTTAGCTATGCTTTTGTCCAATTAAAGCACAATTATTTAAAAAATAGCTGAATTCCAACTGTATTATGATTAATTTTGTAGCCACTGGTATGTTTTTAGTCTTCTGTGTACAGAATTTTCAAGTGTGATCAAAGTGATTTTTCACTCACAACGATGGCTGCTTGGTATCTTTAAATGAATCTGAGATAGGGAAAAAAAAATACAAACACCAAAACAAAACAAAAACCAAAACAAAACAAAACAAAACAAAAAACAAAAACAAAAAAAAAAAAACAAAAACAAAAACAAAAACAAAAACAAAAACAAAAACAAAAACAAAAACAAAAACAAAAACAAAAACAAAAACAAAAACAAAAACAAAAACAAAAACAAAAACAAAAACAAAAACAAAAACAAAAAAACAACCAGCAGATCCGCCAGCAGTAACACTCTAGGAGTGTCTTATGTAGAGGAACAGCATGGTTATCAGGCCTAACACAAGAAATCACAATTCTTTAAAGAAAGTAAGAGAAAGAACACTTTCTGGGAGCTCCTGGAGCTCAGGGGAGTCCATACTATGTGACTTCAGTAGTCTTCAAGATAAATTTTGCCCTCAGAGCCACACATCTGTCCACTGTATTTGTGGATAGAACTGTTTCTAGGGAAAAAAAAATCTTATTTGCTTTGGTTTTTTATTTTATTCATATTCTGTGACTACAAAGTCTGAACTGTGTAAGCTGTAGGTATTTTGGTTCATCAGGTTCCATTCTGCAGCAAGTTTTAACAGAGTTTTTTGGCTATACTGGCTATATCACCACAATTTGCAGATACGGACATGGTGTATTCATCAAAAGAACAGGTAAATGAAAACAATCTAGGCCTGGTTTATAAACATTTTTCAACCTCTGCTTTTGGATGCTTGTTACTAGTAGAATTCCACCACACAACAATGCTGTAAAATGTTCTAACATGGACATGGTTTCCAGGAGAAATGTGGATATCAGGTTGAAGCTGAGTGTCAACTATCTTGAATCCAAACCACAAAGCCAGACATGTTCCATGATGAAGGTTGCACAAATGGCCTCATCTGAATGAGGAAAATTCATGAAGTTGTGATCTCTTAACATCTGCTCCTGCCTTATTTTCAGAAATCTCATCAGACACCCAACCCTGCATTCACACACCCTAGCTTTAAATGGGTTACTGGTATTTTGCACTTTGCTGCTTGAGTCTTTCTGGTGCTTCAACCCAGCTCTGAAATGTGTCCCTCCAGGTTAGCTTGCATAAACATAATGCCCCAAATTAGCATTGCAAGCAACCAATGCCCTCAAAAACCAGTAGTTTGTCTGTGCTCAGTGCATATTTGCCATCTGTTGATGCACTGAAAAAGAAAAAAATTAATCTCGGCCAAGTCCTTAATTGGGAGTAAATCCATGTCTAACTCCAGTAACTTTAAGGAACTTTTATCGCCTTTACCAGCCGATGTACAAGCCTCTGTGACTGCAAAGAAGAGGATGCTTTGGAGCATTTGGGCTGTGCTTTGTTTTTGCCTGCTTGAATGTATGCCAGAGGGAGAGAGTGCATTTTCAAAGAGGCAGACTTCTGGTTGTTGCCCCCTGTGCAGAACGGGGTGTATACCTATGCACTGCAAGTCTTCTGCACTTCTTGTCTGCTTGGCTCTATGCACAGCTCACATACCTTGTAATATAAATACTCAGCTTTGCTTTCTCAGCTCTAACCCTTCCCATGCAAAGTCAGAAGTGTGGATGCTGTGCCAAAAATAGGAAACTGAATCCTAACTCCTTGCAGAAATTATCTCTTTAAAAACCGTAAGCAAAGAGGGGAAAGGAACTGGGACTATCTCACACTATTTTGCTTGTCTGTGGGATGTTTTCCTCTCAGGGAAAAAAA